>CM062289.1:62784220-63089783 GCA_031216915.1 Pictodentalium vernedei
TCCCGTTTCGGTCTGGTTTCGGTGAGTTCCAGAAATAATGCTCCTAATTTTGCGATCTGGTGTGATTTACATTGCGAATCATTGTAAATGATGTATTTCATTAAATTTGTTTGCAATCCACAAAGATCATCGATACTGTCGAATAATATGTGGGCTATTAGACTCATGCCTGCAAGTATTTGTTGATCGAAGTTGTTGTCACCGGAAAGTCACATGCGTTGGTAAGTCGCTTGTTCAAAGTGCGAAAAATAATATTTTTTCTTTCTATCCACCCCACTAGACCTCATAATCACAAATAAAATATGACAGAAGTGTGAACATGAAATTTTTCTCTAGAAATTTATTTTATCAGTCGTTGCATAGAAATTATCAACGAAAGTGAAGTATGGCAACACACACAAGGCACAATCGAGCATCAAATTTTTGGGAACGGGTCAACTCGCCACCGGGTCAAGTCGCCACCGGGTCAAGTCGTCACGGGTCAACTCACCACCAAAAAAAAAAAAAAAAAAAAATACAAGGAAGGTTTCTGACACAACATGAGTTTATTCGTGATCCAAAACATAGCATTTAGCACATGAAAAATACTTTTATGCATTAAGCACCTTATCGGATTTTTTCAATAATTGGACGAATATTTTATACTTTGAGCTCTGTAAGTGTTGGTCAATCGATACGACTTATTGGCGGAATTCAATTCCATAACTTCCCTTCGAGCCTGCATGTTGTCCTGTTAGGTGGTTCCAGTGACACACTTTTTCTACTTTGAAAACTCCCTTTTTTAGTTTCCAACCAATAACTTGAGCTGTAATTGACAGAATCAAATAAAATTTGTTGTGTAGGTGTATCAACATAAAATGCAGGTCAAGTCAGATCAGGGTTTCATCCGACAATTTTTGCCAGAGTTATGTCCCTTTTTCAATTTTGAAAAAATCATTTTTTTTTTGTGGTGGGGGTGGTAGCCACGCAGTCTTTTATTTTTTATTATTGGGATTTGACGATACACTTTCAACAGGGTCATTTCATGTCAAGACAGTTTTACTTGTGGAAGAGGGCAGAACAGACATATCACTTGTATGGCTAATATTTCCAGGGGAGGTCAACTAGATTACTGATTAGTGTGGTGTGCCATACTTTTGAACTGTAAATAGTTTCCTGTGAAAAAATGGCTGGACTAGTGCATGCAGTGGTCCTTCAGAAATTTAAATAAACATATAATTGGATTTATTTTTTAAAAAGTTATGACTCAACTGTTGTTCTCCAGTGCACATAGAAAACATATTTTTCAATGTGAGATTCATATTTTAAGTTTTGGTAGCAGGAAGTTGACCGTGAGTTAGGGATTTTTAAAAGCATTTTTTTGGTGAGTAAATTCTTTTTTTTAAAATTTTATCACATTTTTGTAATCTATTAGGTAGGAAGCAATCATTCGTGTATTAAATAACCATTACTATTGAAAAGTAATGAAAAAAACATCATGTTTTCGACCTGTCCACTCAAACAACAATCTTCAGTTTAGAATCACCTTAAGGGCCTATATAAGTAATGAAATAAAAACAGCAAACAAAATTTACTGTGACAATACCAAGTCTGAAATACCATAAATTCCAAATAAATATACACATATTATACATCAAAATGAAGATTGTGAGGTATACAACCTGAATAAATGCATGCTACGTACTCACCTAATAAATGTGAGGCATGAATGGTTCCTGAAAGTCTGCTACGGCATTAGCACTGGAACTGAAAACAAAACAATTTCTCATGAAAAACATTTATGGCTAAACCTGTTCAAAACTTCAAAGAACAAAGCTAGGGGGTTAAAACAGTTCCAAATGCATTAGTAGGGATACTGAAAGAAATAATTGCAACCCTATACATTCCCTCCAAAGAGAAAGCCATCTTTGTTATTGTTTGTCTTTTTGCTGGGGTCAACAGAGTTCAAAAAGTTAAGAATAAAAAGTTCAGGTATGGAAGCTTGCTGTAGTCACATTACAGCTTACTGAAAAAAAAAAAAAAATTCCCAACAAGTAATGATGCAGATAAATTAAACTGAACACCTAAGACATTTCTTAAAATTAAACGTTCTGATTTCAATAGCTCAAACTTTCAATCAGCAAGGATGCTATTTCACAGAAATAAATGTATTCAATGCTGGGAAACTCCACTCTTGGTTGTTCTTTGGTACACATTGTGACGAGATAAAAAATCCAAATAAGGCCTCCCCCCCCCCCCCCCCCCCCCCACAAAGTAAATCTTCTGTTTCTCAGGCAATTTTGTACAATTGCAGGCAGGTGTTTTTTGTTTTTTTATAATGAAATCTTTGCCATCAAAACTTCATATTCTTGGTTTGTTTTATGCCATAATCAACAGATTAGCATGGTGGTGAAGTATTTCATCCCTTGAGTGCAAGAAGCACTGCAAAGCCTTCTTGCACGTCAGGAACAAATTTATCAATTTTATTAACTTGGGTATAATATTTTCACTTGTTCAAGTTTGTATTGATTATGAACAGAGAGCATGCAGCAGCCAAAACGACCATGCAGGAGTGCATGAGAAACAGATTTTTAACATTTAGGCCTTACAAAACAAGATATATAATTAAAACCATACCCGAGTATATTTATTAGAAGGGTTTCCGTGAACATTTCAGAACCTCTGCGCTCCCTCTCTCTCTCTCTCTCTCTGTGAACTGGCACTAGGTGATTAATCATATTACAGTCATCTAGCCTGAACCCCCAGGTCCTGCTGTACTAAGGTTGCCTGGTTGAGTGGCTTATATGCTAATGTACGGTACACGATCTATAAATAAACTGTGATGCAGCACTCACCTTGTAGTTATGTTACGTGAGCAGGCTAGCATACTACAGTAGGTGATTAAAAGCCAAAAGGTACATAAAGCTGCAATCTTGTGCTGAGACTAAGGAATTATATTTGCACCATATCACTGAAAAAGAAAATCCTTTGCATTTTAAGGATGGTGAAGCAAATTCAAGAACACACGGCCAACAAGAGGCCAGCAACGCAAAGCCAAGTGCACCTAATCCCCTACACACAAATTGAGGGAGGGGAGCAAACAGAATGTGGAAAGTGGATTGTAACTAAATCACCCGTGGAGTGGAGTTATCACCCAAAGTATCGTTTTCAAATTCTGAACATATGGACAAAAAACACAAGCATTAGCAATGTTTCAGCCAATGGACCTCCGGGTTTAACCCGGAGGTCCACTGGCTGGAACTTTACTCGTGTTTGTTATACTTTGCGAAAAAATTAGCAATTTTTCTCTATGGTGGAATCTCCACTTTGCTGTTGATTTAGTGATAATATACTCTCCATGTACTGTAGGTATCTTTCTGCACACATAGGCATTTCTTTTTTCCACACATAAAATCACATAAAATGAAGCCAAACACATATTGGAGCGAAAAAAAAACAATGAAAGTGTCAATGACACTGTAGCTCACAACTTGTGTAGGACATGTACATGTATAGTATGTGACACAGCAATGACACACATCTAGGTAATAACCTGATAACAAACTTACATGTAAAGCATTGTAAAGAAGGGTGATAGATAATAAATAAGAAAAGAAATCTCCATGGGACCCTTGTATGGTGCACCATAAGCCAAATGTTAGCAATTGTTTTGGCCTGTTTAATTCAAACCCTTCTAAGGTTGACCCATACTAATTAATAAATATTTGCCCAGTCCTTCTTAAAATATAGGTATTTGAATGTTTTATCTTTAGCTCATGGGTTTTCCATGAGGTGTCAGGAGGTTTCATTTTTCTCATTGGAATAGAAAAGCGGTTTGTACTGATGTTTACCCTCCCCAAAACACACCAAATATTCACACAGGAACTCGGCTATAACACATCTGAATATACACATCATACACAATTTAATCAAATCAGAACATTCGTTCAGAAGCTCTGTACAAAAAACAGATTGTACGAATTTCAGTACAAAATGGCTGCCGGCTGCCATCTTGAACTCCAGACCGCACTTGTTCTCAACTTCTCTTCCCACGGTGATGACAAAGGTACCCAAGAATTTTCACAAAGATCCATTCATAAATATGGTTTCTTGTCTGAGTCGTATTGAATTGTTGACAGATGGACGGATGCACAGACGGGCCGTGACAAAACCTCAAATTTGACTATGTCAGGGCTAAAAACAAGCGGCCCCAAGGGTCTTAATTGCTCGCTTGACAAAGTTGTTCAAACAACTATTTGTGTCATATCCAGTTAGTCACGGTTCATCAACACAACAAAGGAATGAAGTCATGAAATCATTCATAACTCTAGTGTCCATGTCAGATGATTATTATCATAGGTCTTCCTGAGTGCATCTGTATCAGCTGTAGACAAACTTCCAAGGGTTCTTATGTCACTTGCCCCCCCCCCCCCCCTCTCCCCATCAAATATATTCCAAATATTGGCCTGATTGAAACAAACTGCAGTGTAACACACGCACACCATAAGATCACCTCAACCCCTGAAGATGTTGTACACCAAAACATGAAAGAAAGCATTTAAAGTGGTGTGTCAAGATTTGCAATGCGATCTCCCCACATTGCACTAATTTATTTATTGGTGATTGGTGTATAACTATGAGGTCACATATATCTGCACAGGGCTAATCATGATCACAAACATTTTACAGGTGGAGGATGATGGCCTACCCGAAGAGAACCACTGAGCAATGGCAAGCAACTATCGGCTCCCCAATATACGCTACACAAACAGGGTTAACATTGATTGAAAACGTGTGCACCATCGACGGACGTGCAGTACGCCTTATTACACGTGACCGTGCACCCATGAGGGCAACGGGTGGGGGAGGGGGGAAGGACACAACGCGGTTGCCAGGCCTGAAAATAAGCAATCTGATATTTGCAGAATGAGGTCCACAGAGGGTGAATTTGATGATGCTATCCCATACAGTGGGCCAATTTATCCTCTGGGTACCTTCTGTTTAGTTTTGAGACCCTGATTCAGACTGAGGTTCACAGAGGGTGGATTTAGTGATGCTACCCTGCTGTGTGCAGGGTAGCATCACTAAATTCACCCTCTCGGAACCTCATTTTGCAGATCTCCTTCTCGTTTGTTTGGAATTGATAGGTTGGGTATGGTGGCGCCCTGACCCAACCTATCAATTCCAAACAAACTGGAACGAGATGCAATAAAGAATCTCATTTACAATGCCTCAGAACAATTGTTTAGAATTATTTTAACTGAAAGAGTAGTGTTGTGAAGTCAATCACTGAATGATAAGTGAATGTTGGAAATTGTGGTAAAGCTGAAGAATAGGGGACTTTTCCATTTACGTAAAAACAACGCACTTTTCTCACCTTTTTTCTACATTTTCCTATTACTAGTCATGTTTTCGATAAAATGACCTAAAGATATTCACTTTAACCGCCCAACGCACGTTTTTTACCGGTGCGATTTGTGACATTCGCGTTTATCTTTCCTCCAGGTTTTTGTGTTTTTTCAGCGTCTGCTCTGTGTATTGGTTGTTTTGGGTGCACTTGTTTGTTCTGTTCGCGACATGGTCTAGGGTCAGAGTAGTGAGGGTTAGGGTTAGCTTACCGGTAAGCTAACCCTAACCCTCACTACACTGACCCTAGACCTACAATCGCCAGCCAAAGAGAAAGCGAAAGTTATGTAAACGCGCACTTCAAAATGGCGAGAATGCAGAAGAATCTTCGGCACCGTGACATTAATAGGGTTTAAATTATCTCTAATCTTAGTCATAAGTGAATATTTTTCGGTCATTTTATCGAAAACATGACTAATAATAGGAAAATGTAGAAAAAAGGTGAGAAATATGCGTTGTTTTTACATAAAATGAAAAGTCCCCTATTCTTCAGCTTTACCGAAATTGTATCACTGAAGCGGCCTCTCGTACAACTATTTTCCTAAATTCTAATGCAAAAATATGTGCGATATTCTGACAAGAAAGAAAGACTTATACCTTGATCTCACATTTATAGTACTTTGGCGTGGTGTACGGACTGCTTTAGCGCGATTTTTTCAGTATGGTGCACATCAACATGGCTCGTTTTTCCTTGCAATAGCAATATTTTGACCTGCCAACTGCAAACCAAGTTCGATACACGTGAGATCGAAAAATACACCAACCTGTATTTGACAAATCAAAGAATGTCTTGCTGCTTCCATTGTCGGAATATTTCAAACGCCATACCATAAATCACGTCGGTGATTCCAAGAAGTAAATTGTATAAAAAAATATACTTGTTTTTATCAGATCGCGCAGATTTCAGCTTTTCAGCGCTAAAGTCAGTCAAACGTTGTTTGTTGTTGTGACCGAAGAACTCCTTAACCGCGAAGTGTCTCTAAAAAATAGATCATAGTTTTGCTATACTTGTCTTCTTCATAGAATATTTCTTTTCGTTTATAATGTATTTCAGTATAATTCCAGTATTTCCTATGTACTTTGTTACGATATTGGCAATATTATGCAGCTTTTGTAATGCGGCGGAGTAATTTGCTCGGACTGTGACCTTGCGATGGAAGCTTTGTATCAACACAAAACTGTAAACAGCCGAGAAATGTTAAAAACACAGATAATTATATTAAAGATCGCCATCGCTCTAGACAGCAATAGTATTTGACAAATACAATGTTTAGGTATTGATGAGTTGATGCAATGATACTGTTTTAGATTTACGAGGATTTAAAAACACCCGTATTCTGCATCGTGGGTTTCAATATCACGTGACAACGTCCAACATGGCTGCCCCCATGTCACAGTGAACAACAAACTGAAGATTTTTTTTCCACGTACCATGTTAATACACGGTTTCATAGATGTCCCATATACGAAGGCGTGGAGTATGTATGTTCTAATTACCAATTTGGTACCTTAATGAACCGATTACGTAGTTTGATAATAGGTGACATGCGAATAGAAAGGCAACTTTCAAAGTCGTCAAAAATCTCAAATATACATTTTTTCCGATTTTTTGTTGGCCACCTGTATTTATGAACATTTCGTCATAACTTTGCTATGAAAACCCATCTTGGGCAGCTTTTGTTAATTTTTTTCACGTTTCTTTCCGAGAGGCCATTTTTCAATTCATTACTTATATAGGCCCTCAAGGGCCTATATAAGTAATGGAAATTTGTTTATTTTGAAATTCTCACCTCTCATATTCCTTAAATTCAGATTAAATATACACAAATTATACATCAGAATGAAGGTTGGGATGTATAGAACACGAAACACATATGCAATCATCTCATAGAGCCGACTGGAGGCACCACTGGTTCCTGGAAGTCTGCTACTGTATTCGCACTAGAACTGATAATAAAATAATATTTCATCTGAACAACTTGTGGCCAAATGTGCTTCATATATCCAGGAACAAAGCTAGACATTCAAGACACTTTCGAATACAGTGATAGGTCTGCATTTTTGAAAAGGACAACACTGTCTGCATTTTTTATTGAAGATGGTTTCCATGCTCGACAGACATGCGCAAATCACTCGTTACCACGAATTTCCATCAAAAAAACAAAATCGTAATTCTAAGAAATTTCAACAGGTATCATGATACCTTGCATTGAATATGGCAACTGTGCAATCTCTATCTAATAACAGTATACTGTATGAAGGCGATCTTTTTCATTATTTGATTTTAGATGGCGTTATTTTTACATGCTTTTTCTGTCCGATGACGTCGGCCGGAAATCGAAAGTAAACTCATACGTAAACAAAAGCAAAGGCGTTGGCATTTTCCCCAATTCAGCTCTGTCGCCGTGTTTTGAAGAATTTTTATCCTCTAGCTTTGTTCTTGGATATGTAAAGCACATTTGGCCACAAGTTGTTTTCGTGAAATATTATTAGATTATCAGTTCTGGTGCGAATACAGCAGCAGACTTCCAGGAACCAGTAGTGCCCACAGTCGACTCTATGAGTTGATTACACATGTGTTTCGTGTTCTTTACATCCCGACCTTCATTTTGATGTACATTTTGTGTATATTTAATTTGAATTGAAGGAATATCGGAGGTGAGAATTTTCAAAATAAACAAAATTTCATTAAGGGCCTATATAAGTAATGAAATTTTGTTTATTTTGAAAATTCTCACCTCCGATATTCCTTCAATTCAAATTACATATACACAAAATGTACATCAAAATGAAGGTTGGGATGTATAGAACACGAAACACATGTGTAATCAACTCATAGAGTCGACTGTAGGCACCACTGGTTCCTGGAAGTCTGCTGCCGTATTCGCACCAGAACTGATAATTTAATAATATTTCACGAAAACAACTTGTGGCCAAATGTGCTTTACATATCCAAGAACAAAGCTAGGGGATAAAAATTCTTCAAAACACGGCGACAGAGCTGCATTGGGGAAAATGCCAACGCCTTTGCTTTTGTTTACGTATGAGTATACTTTCGATTTCCGGCCGACGTCATCGGACAGAAAAAGCATGTAAAAACAACGCCGTCTAAAATCAAATAATGAAAAAGATCGCCTTCATACAGTATACTGTTATTAGATAGAGATTGCACAGTTGCCATATTCAATGCAAGGTATCATGATACCTGTTGAAATTTCTTAGAATTACGATTTTGTTTTTTTGATGGAAATTCGTGGTAACGAGTGATTTGCGCATGTCTGTCGAGCATGGAAACCATCTTCAATAAAAAATGCAGACAGTGTTGTCCTTTTCAAAAATGCAGACCTATCGCTGTATTCGAAAGTGTTTTGAATTCCTAGCTTTGTTCTTGTATATATGAAGCACATTTGGCCACAAGTTGTTCTGATGAAATATTATTTTATTATCAGTTCTGGTGCGAATACAGTAGCAGACTTCCAGGAACCAGTGATGCCTCCAGTCGACTCTGTGAGTTGATTGCATATGTGCTTCGTGTTCTATACATCCCAACCTTCATTTTGATGTATAATTTGTGTATATTTAATCTGAATTTAAGGAATATGAGAGGTGAGAATTTCAAAATAAACAAAATTTCATTACTTATATAGGCCCTTAACTCACTGCGAAACTGCGAAACATATCTGTGGAAAAAAGTGGAGGGGCACGTTCCCCCTATGCCCCCTGGCTCCGCCGCCTCTGAATCAGATAAATTAAACCTCTTACCTGAAAGGCCAGTTCTGAACTGGCTTTACCCTTGGAAACACTGGTTTCTTTAGCTACGCGTTCCAAAAATGAGAAAACTCACTACTGTGGTCTGTACACATCCATACTACAAGCTGTCACGCGTCGTTAGTTTTAATACACCAATGAAGTTTGTCGTGATGTGAGACGCAAATGTGAATAGTGAACGAACGCGAATCAACAGTGTCAAGGCAAAACTTATCAGATACGCCCAGTTGCATTTCATAAGGTCCTGGCGTGAATAGAAATCCACTGCAATCTGTTCAAAGCAATTACATGCCTGTATTACATGTTAAATTTTTGTCTGCACAGTACAGACAAGAATATTGATTATTAACACTCTAGCTTACGGACATAAAAATATATTATATATGAATATAGAAATATGAACTGGGGGTTGTGGTTTTGTGATATTGGTTCTTGCGTTTCCAGAGAGCTATTCGTTCGAACAGTTAACCATGACAAAACATACCTATAAAATGTTAAACAGACCTCCTTTTGATCAGTTTAATTTGGGCGCAACGGCAAATATGGGTGTGGCCTGCATGGTTGGAGAAAAAGCACCGGCATTTTCTTCTTCTTGGCGTCTGTTTTAGGTGTTAGGGCCCTGTCTTAAAATGATAGTTTACAACCCCTTGTTATAGGTCTTCACCATTATCACTGGTTCCCACCACCCTTTGATGTAAATTTACTCGACTAACTCGAGAAGGCTTCTTAGTTTCCCAGTGTCGACCCAAAAGCCTATTTGAATATAAGCTAAATTAAGAATGGCGTTTACTGAGAAATGCCACAAACATGAATATAATAGATGTCAAGCTTTAAGCGCATGGTCATATAGAATTCGCCACAGAAAAGCAATCGCCGTCGTATACGACACTGTCGACGCCGATTGCTTTTCTGTGGTGAACTCTGTGGGTTTTCTAAAATTTTATTTATCTGTTGCATTGTTTGATTGGAAGTTAAGCTCTCATCTATATTATAAGCATCAGGGAAACCTGACCAAACGTTTTATTGCCGAAACACTGCAAAACATTGGAAAAAGTTTTAAACTCCACATAATTTGGGCCCAATTATCTTATTTGGGCACAACGTTTATCGTCGTTAGTTGGGAAGAATTTAAAGGCCTGATGTCAAAATGGCCGATAACACAAACGCCTTCCGATACGTACAGGGCCGTTGGGTTCTGCCAGGACAAAAAACTAAACGATATCAATGAGAATCATATAGCTGTATCCATCCACACAGCGTAGAAACCGTTTTTTCTAAACCAATCACATGGACATCTCTAAATATAAACATCCAAACATCAATTCTGAGGCAATTATCAATAGATGGCGGAGTACGCTGATGAGGGGGTGCGGTGGCGTTGCGGTAACCGGTTCTCGTCAGGTCACCGAAATTAGGCAACGTCGAGTCCGGTTAATCAGTGGATGGTGACCGTCTCAGCGATCAATTCGGACTCCCGCGTTGTGTCCTTGGGCAAGGCACTTAACCCGGATTGTCCACATGGGGGCACGATGACGCCGTGTACTAAGGCGTACTGCACGTCGATGGTACGCATGTCTTCAACCAATCTAACCCTTCCTGTGCTGAGTTACGATGTTGGGGAGCTGGCAGCTGCTCGTCGTTGCTCGGTGGTTCTCTCCGGGTACTCCAGCTTCCTTCATTCGTAAAACTGTCATGGTCATGATTAGCCATTGTGCATAAGAATATGACCTTAAAACACCAGTAAATAGCACGCTGATGGCTTTTTGGCGAAACCAGGTAAACTTCGCTCTATCGTGTGAGACGACAGGGTGTGGGATGATGGGATCTGAGCTACTGACCTCATGAACCAAACCACAGATTTGTTTCATTTCATTTCTACTATCAGACACGGCGGATTTTAGTGAAATGAGAGAAGCCTTACCCCAGGACCACGCGTGGTCTAATACAATGACTCATATGAAAGACGCGCTTTCGAATGCTTGTCAAATGAGTTCGCTGTGCCGCATGATACAGACTGGAGAGAAAATAGGGATTATAATGGCGTTTGGGCACCCTCTGCCAAGGATGAGTTTACTACACCCTACCGCAACGGGCTCTACACCCGGCTAATCGAAAATACGACCATACAGTCACATTCACCTAACACTCTGGACACGTCCAAACCCATGTGGACTTTTATCAGACAAGAGCGAGCGAATTTTACGACGTTTTTGTTCACGAGGCAAATGGTTTCAGAGGGCGGGGATCGAAAGAATTAATGAGTCTATTAGGACATATATCTGGGCAGTAATCAGGTCCCGGGCTCAGACCAGTTCATCGATTCTCGGACCGGGTACTGCGTTCGACGTCCAAAAACAGTTTGAGACGAATGTGGAAGACGTCATTGCCCGACCGCTAGACTTGGAAAGCGGAATCAAAAGCTATCAGGACGTGTTGTATCACTCTGCATGGCGCATTCCGTTAAGGAACTAGGCGGCCTTTAACACGATCTTGTGGGGTATAACAATGCGATCATAATTACCATGGATTCTCAGCAGTGTGGGGTTAACATTGACTTGAACATTCCATGGAAACCAACAGTACTACCTCCTCAAGGCGTAGCCACATAGAGAAAGGCACCCTTCTGGGCGAAGGCAACTTCTTTGCCCGGCTGAGTCTGCTAAACGTCACCGCGACAAAAAGGCCTTGCTTATTGTGGCCGGTGTCGCAGTGGGCCTACTGGCAATTTGGTTCTTCTCATGATAATCAGCAATGGACAGCAACAAGCAACAGGCCTCCAACTGCGAGGACCATGACGCATTGGTTTCTGGTAAGCCAACTGGTTGTTTTGGCTAGGCGTGTAACTTAGCTAACGGAACAGCATGTGGGAAGAAACATTCTTGTGAGTAACCCAGGCTCTACTTTTTGGTATCCTCGCGTGGGGTATGTACCAATATATTAGAGTCCGGTAGCGGCTGGCTGTAGCCGTTGAGGTAATCGGTGCAGCAGGCAAACGGCTTATACAACACGGTAAGTGTTATTGCAAGTTTGCTGGCAAACAGAGAAAGGACAGGAGGAAGCCGCTGATATTTGTCCTGTGGACATTGAACAGCTGCGCAAACGCTGAGAGAAATTGGCCACCCTGGTGAGCAGACCATACAGTATGTCGGAAAACGTTTCACAGTTGACCAGATAACCGCAACCATGACAAAGATTCTTGGACAAGTCGCACTGCAGCTTTACTCGGGGATAGCCAGCGTGTTTCTTACGACCCACCCCCCCCCCACCCCCCACCCAGAAAACCAACCAAAGCTGGTTTGCTGAGCTGGGGACCGACCCGTTTGTTGGGCCTGCACTGAGCAGTGCTACGTGCTAGCTTTACCACAGGCATGGTGTGTTTCTTGCCCCTTTCAACTGAGGAAAAACTGTTGGCTGAGCTCAGGGAGGCTAAGGATTCTACGCGGGGACTGTTGGGAGTTACGAGGCAATCAAACGATGAACAAAACACGAGTGCCATCCCGACGACAGCTTCGCTGTGAGCTGGAACAGCCGCTCGGAATGCGGGAACCTTTGCAGTCGAGATGAACGCCGACTTGGCAGTCGGAACCGGCGCCGAGACAGCCACCTGCTGCGCAAACACAGACTGGTCCCTTTGGATTGCTGGAGGCCTTGGGTTGGTAGTTGTTGTTTGGTGGCTTGGTCAACGTCGGGATGTCGTCCTGGCGACTTCGCCACCTCCTGCGGCGGTTGTGGTTAAAATCAAGCTCGGATTTGTGCTGGCAGCCGCCAGGAAATTAAAGACATCACTGGACCCCTTCTATATGGAGTGAACTCTCGTTACATAATGTCTACCCCGAGTTCTGATAGAAAGATGCTCGGCAACGTACTGCACAGCCGAACCGGGCCGATCCCCAATCCAACCGATTGTAGAGTGTAGAGACCGGTATATGCCTATATACATAGGGCTTAACTTGTGGATTATTTGTTAACTGGTAAATTGTAGCTTAAGATCGGTTGAGGTCGAATTTTTGGACTATTCTAAACGTCTTTTCCAACTCAGTCATATACAGATGAGTTATGATTCTTTGAACTGAGCCATCTCTGAGCTTTACAAAGATGGGTCCGTCAAAGGTCCAGGACTCCTGAATCTTCCTATCACGTGCTATTAGCCGAGCTCTGTGGGGTTATGCAGCTCGAGTCCTAGTTAAGTCTTCATTATGAAAATCCCATTTCGATCATATTCGGAATGCACGGCCCGTGAGTCAAGCTTATCTGTTTTCAGTTTTGTCCTAGCTCGGTATAGGTTTTCTCTTGTATGGTATTTACACAATCTGAGAATAATTGGCCTCCTGGACACTTGTTTTCCGTAAACTAGTCTGGCACCAACATGGTGGCTTCTCGATATGTCACCGACAATAATACTGACTCCTATTCTTATTGCTACGTCCAAGACAATATCATTGGTCGTGTCGCCTGGTTTCTTTTGGATATCCGAAAGCCTTACGTTTGTTCTCCGGCCATTCTGTTCTAAGTCTTCAATCTGATCGGTTAGTCGTTCGAGCTTTTTATCTTTCTCGTGTAAATCGTCTTGTAACTTCTGGGTGGTGCCCTCTAGTACTTCGATATGTTCGTTTGCGGCTCCGAGAAATACAGATTCAGATTCTCACGTACTGTTGGGTTTCTTAACTCTTTTAACCCAGAAATTTGAAGAGTCCATATTCATTATTTAGGGGTAGACCAATCAATATTTTTAACGTGCAGCCTTAATATTGATTGGTCTACCCCACCCTTAACTTAGCAGGCATCCTACTTAATGGAAGTATGACGTACCATGTCCCTGGGCCGATAAAAGCGGCCTCTGGAGTTTAAAGGGTTAATACTTTAACAAAAGCCAAATACAGAAGATCACCAAGACTTATCGATTCTGATGCCAGATCAGGGCCGACAGATAGATCGTAGGTAGAGTCGGGGCTTGAGTCACCCCTAGCTTTCTTATTTCCTGTAGGGGAAGGGAGGGTATAGGCAATAATACTCCATGGTCTTTTGTCACCTTCGGCAGATATCGTCTCTGAGAGTTGCTCATGGTTAATTGGTTCAGAATTCACTTGATAGTTTTTAATAATGCGGTTGAAAATGAGGTAGGTGAACAATCGCTCACTAGATCATCAGAGTTTCAACTAAATGAGCAGTACATAAGGATGGTCATCACACAATGATGGGGTGGTCACCACACTGTCGGTACAGTTGAAGCAGGAAAGGGTAGTCACTCCATCTGGTGGTTTAAAAAATCAAATAAATGAGTCCACTGAACATAAACAACTGGACTATTAACGCGGCAGATTGGATATATACTGACGGAAAAAAGAAACGCAAGTTCAGTTTTGGTAATATTTGTTTTTAGTCGCAGACCAAATGTAGAAACAATTGACGCATAGCTACCTCAGTGTACTGTCTAGCTACCTCAGTGTACTGTCTGGACTACGTGCGACGCTGAATGCTTTCAACAGATTTTTCGACAAAGCGTGAATCCGGGGCACTCCCACATGCTATGGGCTTGAAAACTATACCAAATCGAAGTGTTGAACAGTACACATGGATTGCACAACATTTCATTTCAACTCGATTGAAAAGAAATGTCGAGAATGTCTGAAGTTGATAGAGGTATGGATATTGCTCTAATTATGCAGGGCCAATCGCATCGTCTCGTCGCCCAGCGATTTGGGGTTCATAAGTCAACCATAGCTCATGGGCGTCACAGAGCCACATAAAAATTAGATGATCGTGCCAGGAGCTGTTGTCCGCGCGTTACGTCGCCACGTCCGGATAGGAGCATACGTCTTTCACACCTCCGTAACCGATTTCACACGGCGACGGAGACGGCGAGTCGGGTTGTAGGCACCCATGGTCGCCACGTGTGTCCAAGAACAGTCAGGAGTCGGTTGCGGGAGTTCAATTTAAGGCCACGACGTTCCTGCATTGGTCCGCAACTTACACCCAGGCGACGTCAACGTCGATTGCAATGACTGCGGGCACATGCACCAAATCGTTTAACTTGTCCCACTGGAGACGTGTTTTATTCACTGACGAGTCTCGGTTCACGCTTTACAGGTCAGATAGACGACAACGTTACTAACGACGTCGAGGTGAGCGATATTCTGACGCGGAAAATTGACAGATTCAGGGGAGGGCCTGTTATGGTTTGTTGTGGAGGATTTCTCATGGCGTGAAAACACCCCTCGTGGTCATCCAGGGCAATCCTACAGCCGTAAGATATCGTGATCAGGTCTTCATGCCTCACGTCTTTCCACTTATCCATGCGCGTAACCTTACGTTGCAGCAGGATAATGCGAGGCCGCATGTTTCTTGGGTTTGTCGTGACTTCCTCAACCAAAGCATTTGTGGGACGACCTGGACAGGAAGCGTGTCAACGTCCCAAGCAACGTCGCTCAGCTCACGTGGGCCCTTCTCCAGGAGTGAAATAACATCCTACAAAGAACTTCATGGGGGTCAATGGTAAGGAGAGTTAGAGAAGCGACTGAAGCCCAGGGTTGGCACACTCGCTATTGATTTTGATGAGCATATGGCTTAGGGTACCCACGTTTGAACGTTATCCATTACGCCGTTTGTGTTAAGACAGCAAAACTCGTCAAAATTTAATCAGTAATGAAGAAATAACATCAAAATCCAAACAATGAAATAATCATCCATAACACATTTGAAACATTTACCATAGAAAAAAAACTTGCATTTTTTTTCCGCCAGTATATAATTATCATACACTGGAGTTCGACAGTTTCTTAGTTATCTAATCCCCCTCATGTCACCCTTGTAACCAATGTAAACAAGAAGCCAAGTATGAACGAAGAATGGACTTCCAAAATATTAAACATCTAACAAATTTAGCTCCCGTCAAAGCGACTGAAGCTGTCCATCTGTCCTCTTATCCATCCATTTATCCATTCATTTATCACATCTTTGCAGACGATTTAATACACTAAAACATTTAAAGCTCCATAAAAGAATGACTTCAAAACAGGGCAGAAAACATTAGCGTTCAACCATCATAAGTCACGTGATTTTTTGGTGCTCAGGTCATGGATAATTTGGTATATGGGAGGTTTTATGGATAATTTGATATATAAACGTTTTTTTTATAGATAATTTGATATATAAACGTTTTTATTGATAATTTGGTATATAAACGTTTTTATAGATAATTTGATATATAAACATTTTTATTGATAATTTGGTATATAAGAGTTTGTTATGGATAATGTGATATATAATAGTTTGTCATGAATGATTTAATTTATTATACGCTAAACTGTAGATTATCGAAAAAATTGTGAAAAGATAGAAATCATATCCTCCACTGTGAAAATATAGAAATTTTCACTTTCACGGTATCAATCAAAATGGCGGCTTTCCAAGCATCACTTCAAGGTGAATGCGAGTCAAATTATCACTGGAAATGATCAATTTGTTCTAGAAACGTATAAGGAAAAGGAAATCTAGTATTTTTGAGCAGATACTGATCATTTCTAGCAACAATTCAACCCTTGTTCACCTTGAATTGATGCATGAAACCTACCAGCTGAATCAGGTCGCAAAGACACTACCTGTTCCGAGTATTGATCAAATCACTTCAGCATATAAATGCGCATCAGATGTTTACTTTCATGCATCAATTCAAGGTTGAAACAAGTGGAATTATCGATACGAATGATCAGATTCTTATAAAAAGCATATAATAAAAAGAAAATCTAGTGTTTTTGAGTAAGTGCTCGCGAAAATTAAACATTTGTCTCGGTCACGCATGAGAAAATTTTATTTGGTGTCCACTCAAAAACAATAAGCAGCTTCGATTTATTATATGCAGCCTGTGAATTATTGCAAATAATCTATAAGATATTTCTCGATATCCATCAAATTGATAGATAATGACAAATATCCCTCAGTAGCTTTATAAATAGCATCACGTTTTGGTGCATCACTTCGCACTAGATACTCTTACATGCAATTCAGTGCCGGCCTTACTAGTAGTACCAGAAGTTCATACTAATCCAAGCCGTTCTGATGATTCTGTGGCTGAACAATTAGATGGATAATAATAATAAAATAATAAAGTAAAATAATTAGATGTATAGAAAGTGATTCTGAGAGTGATATTGAGTCTTGAACTGGGGAACATTTCCGAAAAAACTTGTTGATCAATTCGCTGAGGAAGTTTTTTTATGAGTAGACAAACTCAATTCCAAATTCCTTGTTGCAAATGTACATTTAAAATGTTCTAAAAATGAACATTAATGAAAAATATGAGAATATTCAAATTTGTAGTATTATAATTATTAAATTTCATCGGCGAGTTGAACAATTAGTTGGTTACATTATCGTGGGAAAGTGGGACTGTTTTTATATCTGAATGATTTGCTGATCTTTGTTATTGTTTTGAAATATACATGTTCACAGCTGAATTGAGTTGAATATTGGGCAGTAAAATGTCATGTAGAAAAAAATAAAAATAAAATCCAAGGGATCATGAAAATAAAACTTTCAGGTCCACATTCATGAGATAATTCCCGATATTCATTAAAATGTCATGGATATACACTATATAGAGGAATTTGTTACGGATAATTTGATATATCAGAGGATTTTTATGTATAATTTGATATATAGGAGCTTTTATGGATAATTGTGTATATAAAAGGTTTTTAGGGATAATTTGATAAATGAGAGGTTTTAATGGATACTTTGATATACAAGACATTTTATGGAAAATTTGATATATAAGATGTTTTATGGATAATTGTGTATATAAGAGGTTTTTAGGGATAATTTGGTATATGAGAGGTTTTATGGATAATTTGATATACACAATGTTTTATGGATAATTCGATATATAAGATATTTATGGATAATTGTGTATAGAAGAGGATTTTAGGGATAATTTGGTATATGAGAGGTTTTATGGATAATATGATGTACGCGATGTTTTATGGATAATTTAGTATATATGAGATTTTATGGATAATTTGGTATGCACAATGCTTTATGGATAATTTGGTATATAAGATGTTTTTTATGGATAATTGGATATATACAATGTTTTATGGATAATTTAGTATATATGAGATTTTATGGATAATTTGGTATATGATAGGCTTTTGTGGATAATTTGGTATATTAGAGATATTATAGATAATTTGGTATATAAGAGATTTTATGGATAATTTGACATATGGAAGTTTTTTATGGTTAATTTGGTATATAAGAGACTTTTATGGATAATTTGATATACATGATGCTTTATGGATAATTGAGCATACAAGAGATTTTATGGATAATTTGGTATATAAAAGATTTTATCGATAATTTAATGTATGAGAGATTTTTATGGATAATTTGGTGTATGAGAGGATTTTATGGATAATTTGGACCATATTTGCTATATAAGAGATTTTATGGATAATTTGGTATATTTGATATATGAGAGGTTTTTAAAGATAATTTGGTGTATGAGAGATATTATAGATAATTTGGTATATAAGAGATTTTATTGATAAGTTGGTACATGAGAGGTTTATATGGATAATCTGGTATATGAGAGGTGTTTATGGATAATTTGGTATACAAAAGATTTTAAAGATAATTTGGAATATAAGAGGTTTTTTATGGGTAATTTGATATACAAGATGTTTTATGGAATATTGAGTATATAGAGATTTTACGGATAATTTGGTATATGAGAGGTTTAATGGATAATTTGGTATATGAGAGGTGTTTATGGGTAATTTGGTATATAAGAGATTTTTATGAATAATTTGATATAAAGAAGTTTTACGAATAATTGGATATATAAGTGATTTTATCGACAACTGGGCATATGAGATGTTTTTATGGATAATTTGGTATATAAGAGGTTTTATGGATAAATTAATATATGAGAGGTTTTATGGATAATTTGATATATAAGATGGCTTTTATGGATAATTTGATATAGAAGTTTATATGGATAATTTGATATAGAAGTTTATATGGATAATTTGATACACAAGAAGTTAAAATGGATAATTTGATATACAAGAAGTTTAAATGGATAATTTGATATATAAGAAGTTTTTATGGATAATTTGATATATAGGAAGTTTTTATGGATAATTTGATATATAAGAAGTTTTTTTTTGGATAATTTGATATATAAGAAGTTTTTTATGGATAATTTGATATATAGGAAGTTTTTTATGGATAATTTGATATATAGGAAGTTTTTATGGATAATTTGATATATAAGAAGTTTATATGGATAATTTGATATATGAGAGATTTTTATGGATAATTTGATATACAAATTGTTTTATGGATTATTGAGTATATAAGAGATCTTATGGATAATTTGGTATATAAGAAGTTTATATGGATAATTTGGTATATAAAAAGTTTTTATGAATAATTTGATATAAAGACATTTTACGAATAATTGCATATATAAGAAGTTTTCATGGATAATTTGATATGTAAGAAGTTTTTATGGATAATTTGATATATAAGACGTTTTTTATGGATAATTTGGTATGTAGGAATTTTTTATGGATAATTTGATATATAGGATGTTTTTATGGATAATTTGATACACAAGAAGTTTTTATGGATAATTTGATATATAAGAAGTTTTTATGGATAATTTGATATATAAGAAGTTTTTTATGGATAATCTGATATATAAGAAGTTTTTTATGGATAATTTGATATATAGGATGTTTTTATGGATAATTTGATATACAAGAAGTTTAAATGGATAATTTGATATATAAGAAGTTTTTATGGATAATTTGATATATAAGAAGTTTTTTATGGATAATCTGATATATAAGAAGTTTTTTATGGATAATTTGATATATAGGATGTTTTTATGGATAATTTGATATATAAGAAGTTTTTTATGGATAATATGATATATAGGAAGTTTTTATGGATAATTTGATATATAAGAATTTTTCTATGGATAATTAGATATATAAGGAGTTTTATGGATAATTTGATATATAAGAAGTTTTCTATGGATAATTTGATAAAAAAGAAGTTTTTATGGATAATTTGATATATAAGAAGTTTTTATGGATAATTTGATAAAAAGGAAGCTTTTATGGATAATTTGATATATAAGAAGTTCATATGGATAATTTGATGTATAAGAAGTATTTTGTGGATAATTTAATATAAAAGAAGTTTTTTATGTATAATTTGATATATAAGAAGTTTATATGGATAATTTGATATATAAGAAGTTTTAGGGATAATCTGATATATAAGAAGTTTTTTATGGATAATTTGATATATAAGAAGTTTTAGGGATAATTTGATATATAAGAAGTTTATATGGATAATTTGATATATAAGAAGTTTTTATGGATAATTTGATATATAAGAAGTTTTTGGGATAATTTGATATATAAGAAGTTTTTCATGTATAATTTGATATATAAGAAGTTTATATGGATAATTTGATATATAAGAAGTTTTTTATGGATAATTTGATATATAAGAAGTTTTTTTATGGATAATTTGATATATAAGATTTTTGATGGATGATTTGATACATTAATGTTTTTATGACTAATTTGATATATGGGAGATCTTCATGGATGATTTGATATATAAGAAGTATTTATGGATAATTTCATATCTAAATGTTTTTATGGATAATTTGGCATATAAGAGGTTTTTATGTTTAATTTGATATATTAAAGGTTTTTATGGATAACTTGATGTATTAAAGGTTTACATGCATAATTTGATATATAAGAGTTTTTATGGATAATTTGATATATGAGAGGTTTTATGGATAATTTGATGTATAAAAGGTATTTTTATGGACAACGTGATGGAACAAGGTATCAGTTCTCAAGAAATTTTCTCCAAAGTCAAAAATTGGTTGAAAGAAATGACCCTGATGAATTAAACTCCGAAATCTTTGGAATGAAACATAGATAAACATGTGTAAACAAAAAAATGCCATGGAACAAATGGCATGCAGTTGGGAGCAACGTCTGAAAGTCTGCAGTGGCATGGAAGAATGAGACAGAACTTTTGACAAATTAATACCTTAAAATGACTGAATAGTTGTTTTTTTTAATTCTTGTACTACAGACTCGGAGAATCTTTTGATCATTCCAGAGAAAAATGAGCTGTAACACAAATCCCAACTAATTTATGGCATCTATAATTCCAAATACTGCCATTTTGTCTTGTTTTGATGAATAACAGTCATCGGGGGGGGGGGGGGGGGGGTCAACTCCATACACTTTAGAGCAATAAGTATGGAGGCAGAAGTGACTTTGGCTATGAAAAAATTAAGAATGTGCAATGTGAACATTTTGCTTTAATTATACTTCACAGTTCGGTGAAAATGGTTTAATACTCTTGGCAAATTCAGAAAAATGATTTCATTGATAAACTAAGGGAAACACCACCCTACTTTATTTATTTGATATCATGTGTGTCATTTGCTTGGTAATGACAGCTGCCAAGTGTATGCTCAACTAAAGTGAACTGAAAAAACATCAAATCTAACATTCCTGAATGAAAAAATATTGTATCAACTAATATAGTTTGGAATGTGTGAATGCTAATTCTGTTTTACTTTGCATAATTCTTTTGAAACTCTCCTTCTTCTGCAGTAAATTACTGGGAAGGCTTTCCTGTTAAATGCCGATTTTGCATCAATAATATCAGATGTGTTGACTGAATATGATTTGATAGACAGTCCATGAAGGGTGTGAACAAAACCAAGATTATTTCTGTTAATGAGTTCATTTATCTGGAATTTCATAAGTGTTCAGTCCTTATTTCGGTGATCTAGCAGGTCTAACCATGAGTAAATGTTTACGCTGTTGACGTATGTTTCAGGTGGTACCAATTTCATAATACAAGGTTTTTGGCACAAACGGTGATTAAATCAGTATAGATCAATTTGACTCTGTATATAAATGCGTGACAAAGATTTTAATTTTACGATGTCCCAAAATTTCTCTGCAGACTGACAGTGAAAAGCCTTGTAGTTCGCCTATTGTGAATTCTTTCAGTAGCAGACAAAACATGGAAATAGAATACCGAACGTTCTATGAGAAAAATAGATTGGCCTTCAGTCAAATGATATTTTCGTCCTAACACAATTATGATGATTACCATTAATGTTTATGTGGACATTTTTTTGTTTTCAAACCTAATTATCAAGTACAATATTTTACATATCGACCTCAACAAAGTTATGATATTTCCCAAGAGATGTGTAGTGGTCTCTTTCTAAGAATAGAAGAAATAGTATCCCTGGATAAGGAAATTGAAAAGTTGTCCTGCAATTTAATGTCTGTCTTGCAGTAATAGTATTGTCAATGGAACTATCCCCTGTGAATGTACTGAGTATTTTCGGTTCCATTGCCTTACAGATTTAAGAAGAGTGTGATCGATTCTGCAGTTCTTAGATCTTTGAAACCAATATATTGCTCAAGTTCACAATTTGTCATATATTTGATTACAAATTGTCATTAGACCACTGTTGAGCATGGTGATTTCAAATAAAAGCTAGCTCTTTTTCGTGCATTTTCTTCAGGGCGTTTGTAACACATCTTAGATGAAAATGAAATGGTAAAATATGCTTTCTCTGAGTCTGGAGTTTGAAGTCTTTATTTCAAACCCAGTCATTGGAATTACCAATCTATTTGTGATTTTTACGATTGGTTACCTATGCTGTTGAATTTATTTTTTTATGAAAAGGTGAGAGGTATATATAGGTAGTCATTATTTGACATATAATGTGACTTTATTTACTTCTTTTTATCAGTATTTCGGTCACTAGTGAAAGTTTCCAAAATTTTCCTCAAAGTTATTGGATGGCCCTTTAACTGCTTATTATGTTAACCATCGGAATTGGAATGACTTATTGCGATCAATAGCCTATTTTTTATTTTTACTTTCTTCTTCAGCTTGTCATTTCCATATTTATAAAGCTACAGTCAGCACATTTGTAAACAACGATTTCTATTTAAACATTCTGGGGTTAGATTTTTAATATTCGACCTGTATCCAAAACAATGTCGGGTCAAACGTTTTTTTTCTTTATTTTAATATCTATGCCTGTATTTGTCCGTCTGATTACAAATTTTGGAAATATCATCTAGAACAAAAACCATATATAAAAATGTGGGTCCGTCATTGGAAATTCTGAATGGCTCTGGGCAAATTTTCGGTGCCATCATTGACATCACCATCACTAAAACTTCAACTTCAATTTTAATGAAATTTTATTAGAATGTTGTAGATAGGCCCCTGCGAATATTTGATTGTTCCAGTCATAGTCGAGTCACTCAGAAATTCGAGTCAAATTCAAGTCGAAAATAAAATCACAAATATAAAAATCTAATATGAAAAAAGACTTATCAATGAAAGTCTTGGTATATGTACATTATTCATCATTTCGCACTAGCCAAATTGTCAAAACAATGTGAGGAATTGATCTTGAACTGCAAGCACAAATCATCAACATGGAAGTTACATTGTATTACCAATGTCATTTGGAATCACACGTATCGCATGATTTCAAATAACATTGGTAATTCACTCATATTTTATAGTAGATAAAGCCACGGACATGTACATGTGTAATACATGTAAGGCAAAACCCAAGTGGCAGAGACTATACATCTCACCTCTGGTACTCTTCAGTAAGAAGCATCCATCATTTTATAAGGCGAGATCGGACGATGCATGAAGTCAAGTTGGGAGTGAAGCAATTGTGGTAGTGTGATGTTTTACAACATTTCAATATTTATTTAATTTACAACTAAAAAGCTATTTCAGGTTAGTTTGGATTAATTTTATTGTTAAAGGTGCAGTATAGATCTGCTGTCTTTCCCTATTGGCAGACAGTTAACACACCTGATCTCTTATGAGTTATGGAGGTATGAATTACAGTGTCTTATTGAGGAAAACCATAGCAATAATGAAATTTTACAAAGTATTGGGAAATCATGACTTGGGCCATGGGCCACATGTGATGACATTGTAAAAAAATTGATTTATGGTACAATTGATACAAGGGAATGTGTTCTAGCAAAATTTTATAGCTTGTGTCAAGTGCAGAATGAAGATGTAGCTGCTTGGGGTTGTAGGTTAGAGGATTTGTTGTCCCGTGCAGTTATGATGGGTGAAGTAAACCCAGATCAAGGTGACCATATGTTAAAATCAATGCTTTAGTCTGGTCTTCATCAAGATTTGAAAGTTATAAGTGGGTATAAGTTTGACCAGACCAGGACATTTGATAAGTTGAGAGTGGCTTTAAGAAAAATAGAGTGTGAGCATTACAAAGTGCCAAAAAGTACAAGTAATGAAGAAATGACACTTAACCTGCTCAGCCTTCTGCTTCAGAATTTCAGGACTTAAGAAAAATGATTTTTGAACTCAAATCTGATCTAGCAGAACTGAAAAAAGAGAGACAATTACCACAACCTGTTGCCAATTATACCAGACCTTATTGGAATCAATCCCGAGGTAATAGAATGGTATTTAGGCCTCCAAGAAATAGAAATTTTGGAAATGAAAACAGGTTTATGTTAGAAATTTTGGAAATGAAAACAGGTCTATGTTTGTAAACACACAGGGCTATGATGTTGCACCTTGTGCAGGCAATAGTGATACCTATCTTAACCCTTCTGCATCTGGTAGTAATACCCAGTGTTACAAATGTTTACAGTATGGACACATTGCAGTTGGTTGCAGAGCTAAAACAGGTAGGCGAAAAGTGCCTAAGGCCAGTAAACACTTAAACTAGTGAATGTCTATGGTAAGAGGTCAGCTGTAGACATTACTAATGACAACAAAAGACCTGATTCTTGTAAATATAGTGACCCATTAGGTTTACATTGTAGTATAACTGATGTAAATGTTGTAATTGCAGGTATGCAAACAACAAAATGTTTATTAGATACAGGTTCTACTGTATCAACAGTGTGTGAAACTTTTTATAAGAAGCATCTTTGTCACATTACCCTCAACCCATTAACTTGTATATTAGGTATTGAGTGTGCAGATGGCCAAAAGCTTCATACTTAGGTTATGTTGAGTTTGAAGTTAGTGTACCTGTTTTAAAGGAGAGTACTTCCAAATGGTGTGTATTTCTGGTTGTTCCAGATAGTAACTACAATTTGTCACAACCTGTGTTGTTAGGTACAAATATTTTGAGCTTATTTATGGTTGAGTGTAAACACACTCATGGTGACAAATGTTTACAAGTTGCTGATTTGACAACTCCCTGGTATATGTCTTTCTGGTGTTTAACACTGCGAGAAAGAGAACTTAAGAAAAATAATTTTCAGCTTGGAGTTGCTAAAAGTGCTGAAAGGACAAATATTATTATGAACCCAAACACTGAACATGCAATTCGGGGTTTGTATCTAATAAGTTACCATACCAACCAACTTGTGCTATTTTACAGTCTATTACTGATTGTAACAAATTACTGGGTGCTGAAATAGCACTTTATATACTTCAGTATAATTATGACAATAAAGGTGTTATAAAAGAACATGTATCAAATAATTCAACTAGAACCATTACTGTTCCACCTAAGTCAATTTTGTGTGAAATCCAACCTGTATCGTTTGAATGTGATGTGGATTCTAATTGTTTAGTTCCTAGTGGAACAATATCAGATAAAGTTGATGTAGAATCTGATAGTTTATCACCTGATCAGCTGAGAGAGGCATCAGATCTTGTTTTTCTGATATTTTTTCTCAACATGATTAGGATATTATAAAACTACTTTTTTCTTGGTTGAAGGTGGGATCATGGAAAGGATATCAATTTTTACATCAATTTTACATCAACGTTCGTTGTATTTAGGCCCTATGTCTAAAAACCCGAAACAATTACATGATGGCCAACAACCATAAAGACAAGTCCATGGGAGGTTTGTGTTCAGAATTCAAAACAACATCACTGGATCAAAAGGCACTTTCTGACCTTGTGTTTTAAAGAGTAATTAGGCCTAAATGACTTCAAAATTTAACCTAGAGAGTAATTGTAGGCCTATTTTATCCATCTTGCACAATCGCATAAAGATAAAGGCAAAACCCAGGAAAGGTTGCCAACATAGGCCAAATGGTAATAGATATGAAAAAGTGTTGTAGCTGTCTTATAAACTGCACAAGTGGTGATTAAGTAAATAGCCCATCCAAAAGGACGCAAGTCACAAGGGAAATCGGCTATCTTCAATAAGCCCCATTAAGTAGTTGTTAAAATTGGAATTGTTGGCCTCTGTTCATAAACTATGAAACCCGGCCTCCCCCCCCCCCCCCCAAAAAAAAAAAAAAAAAAAAACCAAACCCAATCATGGACTTGTCCTTATGGTTGTTGGCCATCACTGCATTGTTTCCGGTGTTGAGACGTGGGGCCTCATAGGTGTGACCGGGTGGGATAGGAGATTGTGGGGGAGTCAGTCTGAAAACGAACCCCCTTTTACGTTTTTTTTCTAAAACGAATAATGTTAATAAATCACCAAATGTCCACCAGAGAGCTCCTTTTAAAACTAAATTTAAAAATTTTCCCCGGGCAAAATGTCTCGTCCCCTCCAGTATGATCGTGCCGTCAGCAATCACGACAAATTCCTTTGCCGAGGGGCGAAAAAGTGAAGTCCCAATCAGCCGGAGGGCCAAAAAAGCCAGGGTATGAACAAGCCAAGGCCCAAAAGAACCAAGGTTTGAATAAGTTTGAATAAGCCGGATACCTATGGGCACCTGCTGTACCCTCAGTGTACCTGTTTCATCAAAGTCAAATCCCTTTTGAAATATCAATTATCATGGCGACTCCCATGGGCTCAGATACAACGAACGTTGGTGAAAAAATTGAGTCTACTCCAACACCACGGGTGCACTTCACACTACGGCACAGAGGCCGTTTCAAACAATGATTCAGGAATAAAATAATATTATAAAATCCAGTTATACTTATTTTACAATATTATTTTATTCCTGGATCATTGTTTGAAACGAACCTCTGTGCTCTCACGGTCCCGATCATGAACAAGTCAGAATAAAAGCATCAGTGGGATTGGCCAAACAAAACCCAAATTACTTGATTGGTTGCAATGATCACGGATATTTTATGGCATATGTTGTATGTCGTATATCCTATCTCACATGTCGAATGTAGGTCCATGATTTACAAGTTTTAAAAGTATTTTGTGATAAGCTGCTATTTATAGTAACTAGCTGCAACGGTAATTTTCTGATTGGCGAGAAACAAAATGCACGTTGAACTTATATCTCCATTTTAGGTAATCAGGTGCACCTTGTTTCCTTTTATAGAATTATACATTGGACGTGTAATTTTTATCAATGCACCTGTCTTTTATAGTTGCAACGGTATTTTGAAATGTAGGTGCACCTGTAAAAAATGTAGGTGCAGCGCTATTTTTTGATGAAAATGCATGTCCATCGTGTATTTATACGTCGGACGTATAAATTATATGATGGACGTGTAATTTAATATACGATGGACGTATAATTTGTAGGTGCACCGCTAAATTTTATAGGTGCACCGGTATTTGAAAATAGCGTTGCAACTGTAATATCCAGGTGCAACGATAAAAAATATATGTCGGGTGTGTATTTTCAGAAAACTATATGTTGATCTTATATTTTGATGAGGAAAATATACGATGGACATACATTTTATTCTAAAATATACGTTGGACGTGTAATTTTAATTGATGATTTTATAGTTGGACCGGTATTTTGAAATGGAGGTGCAACTAGAAAAATTTACAGGTGCACCGCTAATTTCTATGAAAAATACATGTTCAACGTATACTTATACGTCAGACGTATAAATATACATTGGACGTGGATTTTAGTATACGGTGGACGTATAATTTATAGGTGCACCACTAAATTTTACAGGTGCACCTGTATACAGAAATACCGTTGCAACTGTAAAATCAAGTTGCAATGATAAATAATTATACATCGGACGTGTTTTTCAGGGGAAATATATGTTGGACTTGTATTTTGACCCCAAAAATATACGATGGACGTGTATTTTGTCAGAAATATACGTTGGACATGTAAATTTTATCGATTTACACTTGCAACGGTGTTTTGAAATGTAGGTGCACCTGAAAAAATGTAGGTGCATCGTTATTTTTCTCTAAAAACACATGTCCAACGTGTATTTATACATCGGACATATAAAATATATACGATGGACGTGTAATTCAATATACGTTGGGCGTATAAATTATAGGTGCACCGCTAAATTTGATAGGTGCACCTGCATTGAGAAATAGCGTTGCAACTGAAAAATCCAGGTGCAACGATAAAAAATATACATCGGACGTGTATTTAGACTTTTGACCCAAACGGTACACCATACAAGTGCGCTGTAAACTGAGTCTTCACTGGTCGAATGAAGATTGATTGACATGTACTTTATCAGTTTTTCCCTAATAATATATCGACTTCAACTTCGATAATTTGATTCAATACCATTTCTTACGATATGCCGGTACTTTTAAAACAATACCGGTATTCATCCGGTATCATTCTCAATACCGGTAATTACCGGTTTACCGGTATACCGTGCTGCCCCACCTTAGCCTTTAAAAATTTTGGGAAATAATCTCGACAAAACACCTACCTAGAAATCTCGTGCCGAAATTCCCGACCGTTATGGTCGAACTCTGAGTCACATCATAGAGGGTGATAGGGTCAAAAATTAAAATGCGTTGGATTTTTTAAAATTGTATTGTGCTGCAGAGCTCCAAAATTAGGTATAGCTGTTTTTTGTTATCTCACTTTATGCTGGCACTTTTTTCGTCATTCTTCATTAACCCTTTACCTAACATGAAAAGCAGACGACACTTGCCAAAAAAATTCTTGAATAACTAATTTTTTCATTTTTTTGTGTCAAAAACATAGGTTATGATCCCTCATTGGAACGAGCTCGTACCAACGAGGGGTCATAACCTATGTTTTTGTCTCCAACCCTAACTCTCGATACTGGTAGGCCTACTAATCTCCTAAAATCACTCAGATTGCTCCTCACACAAAGTGGCGTATATAGCTTTTCGCTGGCGGAGGGGCAAGCCCAAAAGTTTCCGACAGACCGAAAATTTTCCGACACTGTAACAATAACAAAAACCCAAACAAACAGAAATAATCTGTTGTTTACTGCAAATGTACTGAAAATTGGTCTTTTTTACCCAAAATGGCATGTTTTTATCCCCAAAGCCAGCATTTTAATCTTATTAGGCATAAATTCGCCTAAAAATGGTCACCAAAAATTTCCGACAAAACTTCTGGTGGGGGGGGGGGGGGGGTCTCCGCCCCCCCCCCCCTTTATCTACGCCACTGCTCACACATTTGTTTTACATAATTTTCTAGAAAATAAATGTCTCACATAAAACACTCACTTATATTTTCAACCAGCCCCTCCACTCCCCGTTAAGCCACTCCGCAGTCCCCGGTTAGCATTTCATTCGAAGGCATAATGATACAAACGTTTGGTATTAGCTGTATATTTATTTGTCCCGTCAAGTATGTAAAACTTCAGATTAACTTACGGAAAAAAACTTTTATTCTAAAATGCCATCTAATAGGGGTTTTTTAACATAAACGTTAACAAATTAACAAACCTGCAAGAAAACTGCATTGAAAAATAAGAACAAAATCACTCTATCTTCCCTGAAACACGAAAATTGAAGTGAAGTTAACAGACTATGACAAACACTTACAAAGTCATGTTTATTTTATTTCGTCATATTTAGGTCATCCACTGAATGTAAATTTGAAAGGTTCCAGGTCACTGCCTCAAGTCTTGCGGAGTAACTTGAAATTGTCGAGATTTTTTCCGACAAAATGTATTTTTGTTTCCTGACGACGATAAGCGTTTGCTTAGAAGTTTCAGGCGATCATCACCCGGAGTTTGTAGCCCTCTTACCTCTCTCTGACACCATTCTAATTCCATGATTTATCTCAAGTGAGAAACTTTAAAGTTTTCCTCTCCTTGGTGGCCATAGTCAACTCCATTTGAAAAATGTTTAAACTTTTTTGACATTTTATGTACTTATTGTGTAAGTAATGCACGAACATCTTTGTGACTTGTATGTTACGCTACTCAGCCAACTGGTTGGTGAATTGAGGATGTCTAATGGGGAAATGAAGCGCCAAAGATTCACCTGGCTCGAGGATATCTGGGGGTAGGCTGATCTGCTTACAGAAAAATATACATGTCATGAAAATAGTAGGTAAAAATATACTTGCAATGATTGTCGTCGTCTATTTACTTCTGGCAATGTGACTTTCAGTTCAAGCGTAGGTTTTTGCGTCCTTCCTGGCTGAAGTCTTTGAAGCAAGAGAGCGATTCAGCCCTATCTTCCAATCGCGTGGCACCAAACAGCCACGTGAGACTTCCAGAAATCCTACACTGTCTTGGACGTTCCAGAACACAGGCGGAATTACTCCACCCCGAACCGGAATACTGTTTCAAATAACGCCTTGCGAATAATATGCCAATTCTACAACACCTTCCCCCGTTTTATTTGAAAAACCCTAGGTGATGATGCCTAGGAGATGCCACACTGGGGACTCCAGACGACTAGGAATTACTCCAAGTTATCCAGAATAGAGAGTGGATATTAACTTCGCAAATAAATCTCCAGTCAACCCCAAAAGCCAAAAAGGGTTTCCAGGGCCACCCTAAAGTGCCAGATTTAACTGTACAGACGGGACGAGCCAACCCACTTCCCGTCGTTTTAATTAGGTGCCACCCAGGGTCCCGAGGGTTTCAGAATCACCTCAATGTCGGAGTGTCTGTCTTGGTGGTCAGAATCGTCCGAGAGTTTGGGAGCAACCGTTTCGTCTGTTTCGTCACCTGGGTGAACGTCTGGTTCAAATGCTTCCTCTCCGATTTTGGCATTTCTGTGTCGTTTGTCGTCCCCATCAAACTTTATCGACCCCTGGGCCAGCGGCACTATATCATCGACCTCGTCCTCAAATTTTGTCCAGGACTTCTGGAGTCGTTGACAGTAATTACACCCCGCAAGGCAAATCATTGGGTTCACAGCCTACAGTATACTGCGGGCATGTGTCCCCAACCGGGATTCTTGATACTGCGTTGGCGTTCGCGTGTTTTACTCCCGGACGGTGCTGAATAGTCATGTCATACTGACTGAGCTCCTCCAACTACCTGGCCAATTGACCCTGTGGCTAGCGGAACCCATAAGCCAGCGAAGACTACTGTGATCCATCCTGGCTACAAATGGTCGGCCTAAAAGGTAGTTTCTAAACTGCCTTGTAAACCGCACCACTGGCAATAGTTCTTTCCTTGTCGTACAGCATCGAGTTTGTTGAGGTGTCAAAACAAAACTACCGTATGCTACGACGCGCTCGTTCCTTCTTGAATCTGTAACAGTTCAGCCCCGATCGCGAAATTTGAAGCGTCTGTGTCTAAAACAAAAGTATCCGTTTGATTTGGTATGGTCAACAGGGGAGAGGATACTAGGACTTCCTTGAGGGTCTCAAACGCTACCTGTTGATCCTCAGTCCACCAGTGAGGACATAAAGTGGTCTGGTCAATTCTGCGTAACCTGGGATAAAGGCCTGATGGTAATTCACAATGTCACAAAAGCTCTCCACTTCCCGAGCTGTAGTGGGAATGGGCCAGTTCTTAACAACCTTCGTAGACTCCTCACTCATTTGGATACCATCCCTACTAATTATTTGCCCAAAGAACTCAATGCGCTGCTGGAAAAACTCGCACTTCTTGGGTTTCAGTTTGAGGTCATATTGCCGAAATCTCTGAAGAACTTTCCTGAGATTTCCAAGATGATCCCGAGCCGCTAAACCACCTATCACCACGTCATCCAAGTAGGACAAGGCTCCTGACCAATTTAACCTCTGAGCACCAAGTTAATTACCCGTGACCATATATATTGGGATCCCGACAAGCTGAAAGGCATCTTTTTGAACTCCCAACTCCCATACTTCGCACTGAATGCTCTTTTCTCTCGTCTTCCTCTTTCACCGAAACTTGGTGATACGCACTCACACAATCTGCCTTTCCGAACCACAAGTTTCCGGCCAACGCATCTATACACTCATCCATACGGGGAAGGGGATACACTTCCTTTCGCGTAACTGCATTCAACCGCCGATAATCGACACACCAGCGAAAGTTTTGTCGCGTTTCCTCACGAGTACTGGGGCGAGGCCCATTCTGACATGCTGGGCTGGATTTAATGCAAAATTGATATTAAAGCATTAAAGATGAAACACTGTGAACATGAAATATGATAATACTCACCAATATAGTGAAAACATATAGATGGTAGCAATAGATGATTTAAGATGAAACAGCAAGGTAGAAACACAACATTCATCAATGACAGTCGAATTCGTTCTGCTCCTTTCAGTCCGCCAGGCGCATTCCTTCCACCACTCGGATATACTCCAGCGACAGTCCTGGAACTGGGGCACTTTTACAACACTATTCCCCCTTTAAATGATTAGGAAATCCTTCCATCTAGAGATGAACTTCACAGGGGAGACTACAACGTTCATGCAGCACAACAGGAGCATTAGGTTCTTGACTACCTGTGGACATCAGTGTTCAAAGGTACACAGCCACCAGTCAATACATGTTTACAGGAACGATCAATGCAAATGGTATTATACAAAATACTGAACTTGGGAAAAGTCTCACAATAAAAAGTATAAAAAACTGGATCGTGAAAGAATTTCCATTTCACATAAAATGGTAACTAAGGTTAGGTGTGCCACACCTTTTTTCTTCTTAAAAAAAAACTAAAAATATTTCTTTTCTTTGCGAAGCTGCTACTAAATCCTCCTACACCAGCTGAATTCCGTAGAACCGACTGGGCATTCCTGGCACTTCGCCACAGTATTTCTTCTGGTGTCGTATTTAGAATACGACACAGGTCCAATGCGACATCGCCAATAACTGCAGGAGTTGTTCCTGAACGGCCAAAGTATGGGGAGTCGGATTCGATCATGATTCTGTCCGTAGAAATCGCTCGTACACCCTGCCTCTGGAACTCGTTAAACGAAGTACATGCGCCTGTAAAACTGAAGAAGGTGTTAGGACGGTGGTAACTCCAGGCGCGGACCATATCCTCTGAACCGGTGAAACAGTGCCAATGAATATATTGGTCCTGGTGTGTGTTCGTAATCACTTTTTCCAGTGCAACGAAGGAAGTGTCATGGGCCAATTCATCCGAACCACGAATGTGCAAGATCAGTGGTTTTCTGATGCCCGGACTACACTGAGGATTCTTTTGAAAGCCGCATCCTGTTGTAGAATATCGTCAGTCTTCAACCCTGCTTAGAACGGTTGAGGCCAACCTCACCGACAGCTACAACCGCAGAGTACATTGCAAACTGCCGAAACCTTTTAAAACTATCCTTCTCCCGTAGCTCGTCGATCTTCTTCGGGTGACACCCCTCAGCCAGTTTCCACCGCGGATGATTCTAAAGTTGACGAATATCTGGCCAGGTGCGAGGATCGCAGAATACCTGTACTCTCCCCGCTACCTGCACTGGCATTGATATACGCAAAGGATGACGACTGATGACCTCCGTTGTGGAGGCATGCGGGCCCGTTCGGAAATGAGCCCTCATTCGATCGAGGTGAAAATGACCGTCGATGCCTACAGTCACTGAAGGTCCAGCATTCGATGGAGGCAAAGGTAGCTGCACACCTGAAACCCCTGTGGCGGTTGTCACCACTGACTTAGCAACCGATGCAGCCTTCAATGACTCCGGCTTCTTCCCCTTTCCAGTTGTTGTTGGTGGCTTCTGAGGTGGGAGTAGAGCTTTCTGCTCCAGGCCTGTCCTTCTGGCAGAAGATGCTCTTGCAGTAGGCTTCTGCGTCTGAGTCTTAATAAGAGGTTTCGACGCCGTAACGTTAGAAATTTCAACTTTCCCGGAAGTTGTTTCGGGTGCTGGCTTCTTAAACATCTCTCGGCGCTACTGCCACCTTTCCTTCCTCTTCCCTTTTCGGGTTTTCTTTGAGGCGTCGACTTGGGTTACCTGCCTTCCATACTCGTCGCGAATAATGAGGACGGCAACTAAAGCCCTTGGTGCCCGCTCTGGCAGCATACTCGGTGTGATTAGAGTCCTGGATTCTTCGATATCTGCCGCAGGAACGTGGCCCCGGTCCAGCTTCTCAACCATGATGTGTATTGCATGTAATTTTGAGCTGGAGCGAGTATATCCCTCCCTTGCAACGGCACCTATCAAGTTGAGAATAGCTCCAAGGACCCTCCAGTGGAAAAGACATGCATTTGAATTTATATATGGTGTAAACCTGAACCCTTCCCCTGGAACCATCACACCCAAATCCTGTGCCATGGCATTGATGTTTGCAAGAGCCCTCTGGCTCACGATGACTAGATGTGGCAGAGCGTGCTGATCGACATCCTCATTTAGAAGATAGCGAAGAGCACTCAGGAGTTCCCTCTCCTCCCGGTTGTCGGGAGCATTCACAGGACATATCAGTCTTGCAAACCGTCGACGGTCTGATCGGACCTCATCTCGAAAACGCTTCGGGACAGGACCTTCGTCCTTGTCGAAGACCCACCAACAAGGTTGGCAATGATTTCTGTAGAAGTGGATTTTGAACTGATTCCGAACAGGCATTCTACACTCAACCACCACACATCTGTTCTCTAAGGAAGGTGCTGTGTCGGTAGACTCTGGCTCATCAGTTTCCATGCCAGTAGTCGTACAAGAGGGATGTTCAATGTTGCCCTGTGGCAGTGTCGCGCTATTAGCATCTTCCCCCCACGACCATAGTGAACGGTTTGAAAGGAGGTACTCCTCCCTTGGCCCAGGCTATGATCCCCACCTGTGAAAGCCCTAGGGGTTGTTCCTAGTTTACTTCCGACTGTAGTAATTACTGGGCCAACCCCCGCTGAGCTAACACATGTACCACCTGAATGACAAAATGGACCACGTGAGAAAGTCTCAGAGGCACTGCCCATGGAAAAAGGATCCCCAAAATTTAACTGACCCACAGCAATTTATCCTGACTGCTGCGACAACAGGGGTCCCCTCGGATATATGAAACATTGGTTGTCACTTGAACGCCAGAAGGCGATCCTGATGATTGTGATAAGATTGGCTCCCCACTCAAATACGACAATGACGTTACCATCCCACCAGAAGATGGTCCTGTTGGGGGTAATAGTGGGTCATTGGCGAAAAATGGGGAAGTGATATGCCCATCAGAAAATGTTTCTGGTTGTTTGGCAACTTCAAGTATGGCATTATCATCTAATATAGGTAAACCTGACAATCGGTTCCAAGAAGTTGTTTCTTGTGTGGGTGCCGACATATCGGGTGCATCGGCAACATTTAACACTGCCGACGATGACTGACTTGTCTGGATATCCTGGCTATGCAGGGACAGATCTAATTCTGCGTCAAGTGGTGGTGATTGCGACTCATGGTCGGACTGCAACAACATGGCCTTCTCATCTGTCTCACTTGACATGTCTGAAGTTCTGTATGAGTCTGAAAAACATTAAATAAACCATGGTTAAGTGGGCTGCCCTAACATTTACATGTAGGACATCTATAAATATCGATTTGGTCCGCGTCCTCCTGTGCAATGTTGACACATTCCCCGTGGTACCACTCATCACAAAAATCGCACTGCAACATGAATTTGCAACCGGCCTTTTTACGGTATAAACAAAAAATCCCTGTTTGCCTTCCGACTATTATTTCGCCAGTTTCCTGAAACTGTTGCAGGCATTTGATGAGCCACGGTGGGAGAGACCGATCATGACATTTTTTCCTGCGATCATGGTTTACGACATTGACTGAATTTTTGAAATGCACTTTATATAGATGCGGTGTGTATACCTCACCAACGATGTCCGGACCTTTCCATAAAGGACATAATTTCCTAGTTTTTCACTTTTTGGAAGCTGTGTCAAGTAAGTAAACCAGGTCGCCTCGCTTATATACATACTTATTGACTTTGACATCGTAATCACGTTTCATTTTTTCGCAAGCAACTTTGAGATTTGACCTTGCAATTTCATGGCAGCGTTTCGACTCTTTAACAAGGTTTTGCACATATTCGGCTGCATTCTCATACGCATTTGTTTTTGCTTGGAAATTGAAAACAAGATCCGTGGGGTGATTCACCTCGCGTCCTAACATCATCATATTAGGAGTAAAACCCGTCAGGCGATGTACGGAAGGCCGAATCGCGCCTGCCAACTGGGGCAAGTATTTGTCACAGTTCTTTTGGGTTTTATCAACATAACATCGAACCGCATTCATAAGTGTTCTATTTTGCCTTTCCACTGCCCGATCGCCGAGGGCCTGTAAGGTGTTGTGCGGGCCTTATGAATCTGAAGTGCATCACACATGGATTTGAACAATTGGGATTCGAAACGGGCGCCTTGGTCCGAAAATATCTGTAACAGACAACCAAACCTCGAGAAAAATTCATTCACCGCAGCGCAGGCTGCTGTTTCCGCCGTCTGATCCCGTAGTGGGATAAACTCAACCCATTTAGTGTACTGACAAGCCATCACACAGATGTACTTATTCCCTTCCTGGCTGAGTGTCAACGGCCCCAAAAAATCGATATGCACCCTTTCCATGGGCGCTCCTACATGGTAAGTTATTTGCTCTCCTCTGGCATGTTTGTTCGGCTTTTTGCCTTGACTACACTGAGTACATGCAGCTATGTATATTTCAATGTCTTTTGACATGCCGTACCAGTAGAAGTTTTTCTGAAGACGTTCTCTTGTTCTGTTGACACCTAAATGTCCTGATGCTGGAATATCATGAGAGAGGGTTAAGACTTCCTGTGCATATTTCTTTGGAATAACTGGGACTTGACTTTCGTCCCGTCGGATTTTCTACAACAACCCATCTTTCAGGAGAAACCTCTTTCGGTTTATCCAGATGTATTTGGTTGCTTCACTGCATCCAAATAATTCCCCCTCTCCTGGTTCCCTCCCAGACTCCACCCACTCAATAACAGGAATCAAATCCGCATCTTTTCGCTGTTCATCCACTAGTTCATCTAGTGTGCAAATGTCAGGGTGGGTCAATCTGGGGTGTGTGCCTCATCCTTAAAACAGGGAAACTATCTGGGTTGTATTCCAGATCAATATGAGACTGGGTCCACCCTGTGTCAGGGAATACATAGCCTATTGACTCAGTAGGGTTGTCCCACTGTTCTCATGAGTTCCAAGATAGTCCCGGAAACCCGGGTTCAACGTCACTGTTTGTGGATTTCCCAACCTGGTTGACAGCCAGATTACTGTTATCCACAAATTTTGCTGTACCGTCGTCTACCTCTTTTTCAAACTTAGCCCAACTGTTATGAATCCTGGTGCAATACCTACACCCACCGCAAGGAAGCTCATCCAGACTGCATCTAGGGAAGTATCCATCACAGATCTCATCCACCGGAATTTTCGACAATGCGTCGGCGTTGGAATGATGTGTTCTTTTACGATGTTGGACCACCATATCAAACATACTAAGCTCCTCGAGCCATCGGGCTAGCTGATTTTGTGGCTCCTTGAAATTCATGAGCCACCGAAGACTACTGTGATCTGTCCTCAGCAGAAACCTTTGGCCCAGTAAGTAATGGCGAAATTGACGGGTGAACCGCACCACCGCAAGTAGTTCACGCCGAGTTGTACAGTGCCGTCGTTGTTGGGGTGATAAGGCATAACTACCGAAAGCTATGACTCTCTCCTCGCCATCTTGAAGTTGAAGCAACTCCGCCCCTATTGCGAAATTACTGGCATCAGTGTCTAAAATGGTCGGTTGAGTTGGGCAAGGTCAAAACAGGCTGAGACGTCAGTGCCTCCTTAAGCCGGTCAAATGCCTGCTGCTGCTCAAGGCCCCATTTAAACTCCTTCTTACCAGTAACTCCATACAGGGGATAAGCGATGTCAGCATAGGTTTTGATGAATGAGCGGTGGTAATTGATCAGACCACAAAAACTTTCCACAACTTTGGTGCATTGTGGTACCGACCAGTTTTTCACGGCCTCGACAGATGAATCGAGCATTTCAACGCCATTTACGCTCACTTGACGACCCAGAAATTCTATGCTTTTCTGAAAAAAGTCACACATACTGGGTTTGAGTTTGAGTTTATATTTACGAAAGCGTGCTAGCACTTTCGCAATATTTTCCAGGTGTGTCTGCTCACACTCTCCAACTTTGACCACGTCATCAATATACCCAATTGCAATGTCCCAGTTTAACCCTTGGAGCACAAGGTTCATGACCATACACCAAGTGTATGGTGAACCTGAGAGCCCGAAAGGCATTTTCAAGAAATGAAAAGTCCCATACTTCGTCAAAAAAGCTGTACGGGGACGGTCAGCCTCCTTCACAGGTACCTGATGGTACGCAAAAAGACAGTCAGCTCTCCCATACCAATTTCCACTCAGGATGTCTAAGCAGTCATCGATACGGTGTAACGGGTAAATTTCCTTTTGCGTAATGGAGTTTACAAGTCTGTAATCTACGCACCAACACAAAGACGAGTCTCGTTTTTTCAACAGGACCGGAGGCGATGCCCACTCCGACATTGAGGGCTCTACCACTTTAGCTTTCAACAACTTCCTCAAATGATTTTCCTCCTGTTCCACAAAACACGCTGGGGTACGACACATTGCTTGTTTAATAGGACGTGCACCCTCCACAAGCGGTATAGAGTGCTCTATAGCTGTGAAGTTCCCTAAGTCAAGCTCGTCCTGAGCAAATACATCCTAAAACTCGTACAAGTGTTTCTTCAAATGTGTCGCTGTTTCCGGAGAAATTAACTTTGAAGAGCGATCAAACAATTCCCGGAGATGCTCCGGGAGCTCAGGCAGTTCCCCGATGTCGTGTGTGGCTCCCTCAGTCATCTTTTTTGTATCTGTAACCTGGCAAACCATGGTTTCCTGGGCGGTAGTCTCCCCAAACCAGGTCTCGACCAGATTAATTTCTGGGTCTGAATTCACGCTAGTGTCTGATGACATCACCATGCTAATTTCGCCAGCTTCCCCGATGTCCTCACCTTTATCTACCCGCAACAAAACATTCCCTGCATTTATAAAGCAGACTTTGGGGTTGACGTAACCCGTATGCAAGGTAGGAACTACAAAATCACTGTGATTTGCATCTGGTTCAATCACGAAATCAGCGATCGGCGGGACCAGTTCGCATTGTAGCAACACGTCTGATCGAGGAGGTATCAAGGTTCCTTGTTCAACTACAATTCTAGCACACTTGGGATCGTTAGCACTTTTGAGGTGGGAAGTAGGAAGTCTATTATTTCCTAAAGAAACAGAATCTTGATGCACACTGATATGTGCATCATGTTTCTTAAAAAAGTCCACCCCCAGTAACATCTCATTTTCTATTGGCGCAACATAAATGTTTTCGTGAAACTCACGATCACCAATAGCTAGATGTACTGGACCAACTAATGTACCCTTCATGTGACCATCTCTCGCCACTGTCCTGAATTTCAGTGATTTAATAACCTGTGGCGGTGGTGTCAATTGTGAGAACAGCTGATCTGACGTAATTGTAACATTGGCCACAGTATCAATGACAGCGTTAATGGTTTTACCAGCAACAGACACAGGAACCTCAATCGTTGAGGTTGACTTAACCCTTTACCTTACATGAAAAGCAGACGACACTTGCAAAAAAAATTCTTGAATAACTAATTTTTTTCATTTTTTGTCTCAAAAACATAGGTTATGACCCCTCGTTGGAACGAGCTCGTCGAGCTCGTTCCAACGAGGGGTCATAACCTATGTTTTTGAGACAAAAAATGAAAATATTTTGAAAATTAATATGCGATTTTTGAGAATAGCGCTGGCCGGTTTTGGCCGTTACGTTGGGTAAAGGGTTAACCATTTGAATAGTCAAGTCAGTATCTGTGTCACTGGTATCATTAACACAGTTTGTGAGGTCATTGTTAACTGGGCCGGGACTTAGACCTCTCGTTCCCGCCCTTGTCCATTTAAATCCTCTTGAAAGTTGACCTTTTTGTCTTTGGTGGGGCGGTTACTGGGATCACGGGAAGGACAGCCCCGTTGGTAATGTCCATGGCCTTGACATTTATAACAAATGACATTTCCCGGTGATGGTGACCTTGACCTGTTTTTCTTCTCGACTTCCTTTGTCAGGTCCTGAAACTCTCGCGTCTTACCCACATTTCTAGAAGTCAGTTTCTCTAATCCAACTGAGAGCTTATCTAACATTTTGTTGATACTCTCGAGGTTAGTTTCCAGGGCGATGGTTCGAGCTCTAAGTGCTGCAAATTCTCCCGAGTTACGCCTACCAAAATTTTTGGCAAGAGCACCCCTGGATCCAGATATTGTATCTGATCCAGAGTCGGAAACAGCGTCCCTCCTTCCTGAGTACTGACTTTTAGGTTTGTTCCTGCCTGAACGCACGGCTCTGACGAATGGGGAGTCATCACTGTCATTGGAGTTTGATGACACCCGCCGAACGTCACGACGTGGAGTTTTATTTGCATGAATAGCCGCATAATTATGTTGGTACCATCGAATGCGATTAATTGCCATTTCCCTGGATTGAGGATTTTCCATGGCAACGAGTTCAGCCGCACGAGAATCCGAACACCCCTGACAAAACTTAAGTACGGCCTGTCGAAATGTGAACTCAGTCGAACACTCGGTGAAGGCCCGGGTTGCTAAAGTCAGCACCATCTGCGCCCATTCCTCCAGCTACTGAGTTGACAGTTGCTTAGCCTGCTGGAATCTGAGTTGCACGGTTTCCGGCAAGTCGTGACACCCAAACATGCTCTCCAATTTGACCAGTGGCTGATCAACGGAAATGTTAGGGGTCTGTTCAGTCAGCAATGTATAGTATTCACTGGCTTTCCCAGTCAGGCACCAACATAATGCTTGTTTACGCTCTTCCGGTCCCCATTCCTGTGAGTCTGCATAATTACCAAATTTTATTTTGAATGGTTTCCAAGAATTCGAACCATCATACCAAAAACCTCTCGGAATTCTTGGTAAACGATCAGATCTTGATCTATGATCCTGCAGATAATGAAACCCTGAGTCACCGCCTGCTGCGTGTGCCCCTGCCCCATGATATTGATAACCATGTGGTGATGCACCTCCAGTCTGACTGACGAGGATTAGGCACAAACAGCGACGTTGTGGGTCCGAGATAAGGTTGGGGTGGTGAGGGATAACCGGACATACTTTGAAAATTTGCCTGACTATAATGCATGCACCCTTGATTAGCATAACCGAAGGCTGGCCTACTTTACGTACATGTAATTGGGAGATTAGCAGTAAAAGTTTCCGCACCCCCGAATGCCAAGTTATTTGCCTGCTGGGAAGTCATACATGGTGGTGGTTTACCTGGTTCATACTGAAATGAACCCAAAGCAGTGGCAGTGCCGTATACCGATGAGGTGCCCATCGTGTACACAGGTAAATTCTGGATTGGAGGTTCGCCCCAATTTAAACCCACATTCATCATCGACTGACTTGGGTAAGAGTAAATGTTTGGTGAATTGAAATGCATAGGACTTGTCACTGGGTTTGCCAAAGGCATTTTCGACTGAAACATGGTTTGTTGAACATTTGGTGTGGTTGACCCTAACGACACAGCTGGTAAGGCTCTAGCATTAAAATGTGTCGCGTTTTGATGTGTCCACATTGGAACAGCACATGATACAGGTGCGTCTGCATTGTAAGGGGCATTCTGCGGAAATGCCTGTGCTTGCATCATATTTGACAGCGCCGGGAATGCTCTGGCATCTGAATGTATCAACCTTTGTTGCATTAACACTGTTGCCGCAGTACATACCGATACAGGAAGTTGAGCCATTCCATGTTGTGGGGACAACGTTCCCTGAGTGGCGTATGTCCCTTGTGAACTTGGAGACACCTCTGTCTGATTTCTTATTTTGAGCTGTACATCTGACTGACCTGACTGTTTATGATTTGTTGTCATTTCGCGAACCATATTCACCAGACTGGATCGCTCATCCAAGGTTGTCATGGATGCTGCACCCCTAGGATGCTGGGTGGCATTGGTGGAAAACTGTTGCGCCCCTTGTGTGCCTCTAAATTCTGCTGATAAAGTCGCAAATGCAAACGCGGGTTATGTATACATTACTGAATCCCACGCACTTTTAGTACTGAACCTCTGATCCTGACCTTGGTCCCCATAATTTTTTATGTTTACCGACTGTATGGTCACTACAGTTGAGTTCTGGACCTTAGGTCTATGTCCCCATAGGTTTCCCAAACCGTGCTCAGTTTTCGCTGATAACACCGGGGTTCCTATAGGTGGTAGTTTAGGAGATTGGAACGTTGATATCGGCCCCTGATCGCCAAAGGCTGATAGCTCCAGTCTCTTTTTAACTAGAACCTGTTCCTCCTCCCCACTACCATAATACAAACTCCCACTCCTGAGAGCAGAATGGTCTGGATTGTACCTGTCCTTGTTTGCTGAAAACCTGTGGAGTTCGCCATTTCCCTTCATGGGTGGTGGCGTTAAAACTCCAGGTGATTGAACATGTGGGGTCCAGGTATATGTCGGCCCCATTTTCGACTCTGGCAGACTGGGAGGACCCGGGTCGATTGTCGACCCTTGTGCAATGACCTCATCTGATGGAATCCAGTTGTTCACCCTTTCTCCTACTTGGGGATGAGTGAAATCTATCACAGCCCATTGTTCTTTTGAACCCACAAAGTAAGGAATCTGGACGAGGTCCTCTTCACAGAGGCATCCGATCTCCTTCCTTCGTTGGATTATTTGAGCTGAGATTTTAGGTCCAACTTTGGGAATAATTTGCAAGTCTTGGAAAGAAGCTGTATTGACATTTATTTTATTAACTGACATTCTCAATTTCTGGGATACAGAGTTCTCTGAGATAGGACGAATACTCACCTACAGTTAAAACTAGAAGTCGTGTCATGAAATGTGCACAAATAGCACGTTGATATGCGCGTTAATGTACGCGTTATGGCCCAAGTAAAGCTATCAAATTCTGTACATATGGTCTGTGCACAAGCAATGTTTCAGCCAATGGACCTCCGGGTAACCCGGAGGTCCATTGGCAGAAACATTGCATGTGTTTGCTATGAGTGACCAGAAGAACCTGCCGTGCTTTGGATGCCATTTGATATGGCAATTGCGCGCAATTCCAACGCGCAATTAAACATAGATAAGCGCACGATTCGTGACAGGACTTCTAGTTTTAACTGTAGGATTTTTTTCAACTAGAAGTCTTCTTCCCACCCTGAAAACAAAAGAACGGAAATACCGGCGAAAGGTTTACACGAAATTACGCGAGAAACTTTCAACCCAGAATAAAAAATTGCATAGGAGAGTACCCGAGGAATGTGCAACCCCTACCACGCAAGAACACTAAAACTTAGTGGCGCCGCAAGGAATGATGCCAAATATTAGCACAGGGATGATTAGCTCACCTCAAAAATACCCACAAAATTAATTTTGTTAGTCACAATGCCCCAAGCCTAGCGTCAGCTCAGAAAATTACAAACAAGTAAAAAGCAGCCGACAGGCAATGGAAATGCATGCTGCGATGCAGAAATATGAAAATTAACAAAAGTACACAATTCAATGACACGAGGTAGGGTAACCATGGAAAGCACGCCGCGGCCGGAGCGAAATGCAACGAAAAATCGATAACCCCACAAAAATACCAAAAATTGACTGGCGACGCCAATTAATGCAAAATTGATATTAAAGTGTTAAAGATGAAACAATGTGAACATGAAATATGATAATACTCACCAATATAGTGAAATACATACAGATTATCACCACAGTGTGTGTCTCCGGGAATTCAGATCAAGTCGAGTTGTAGGAACAGAGAAGTATTTCGACGAGCCCGTTAGGGCGAGTCGAAATGCGATTCTGTGCCTACAACGAGACTTGATCAGAATTTCCGGAGACACACACTGTGGTGATGATAAATTTATCTCACAATATTGACCACAAAATGTGTTATAAATCTATTTTAAGAGGAACTTTTTCATTTGCCTTATCGATGGAAAGACGCAAATTGAAAAATAGAATAGCGTTCTTTGATCTCCATATTGAGGTCAGTGATGACGTTACACTTCAGAGAAAATTACGTCACTGGGATTCACTTCACTGAATACTGTCTTGCGAAGTGGAGCAACTGTGTGTTTCGTCAACGTGAATTAGGTTGTAACTTTTGCAACAATTACTGGTGAATTAAATATCCCTCTTGGTGTAAAGGTTTATTATATTTTACAATATGCCGTTCATCGTTTATTGAGGTGGAGTTTTCCACATTTCATAGCGAAAGCTAATCCTTTAACTTCAAGAGAGAAGCCTCGACTGGAGCGTTCAGGAAAATTCCAATAATAGGCTACAAACCAGCCCAAGATGCCGAAAAGTGCGCATAATTTAACTATTCGTTGAGTTTTCTTCCCCAGTGACATTTAACATGCCATGCATAATAAATACGTTGCAGGGCATTTAGTTGGCAGATACAGTGCCATATGTGTCATATATGGCTCAGAGAAAACAATATTAGGTTCGGCTTCGCCTCAAAGGGAAAAACGCGAAGCGATCGAAAAATGATATTAATGCCGTTGTTTTGGCAACAGCGGAATCACGCGCTTGTATCAGGGACCTTTGATACGGTTTCGGAACAAGGGCCCAAATACATTAAACTTTAGTTGCGTAACAGTGCAAAAACGCCCCGATTGTGAGATAATCACCAATATAGTGAAAACATATAGATGATAGCAATAGATGATTTAAGATGAAACAGCAAGGTAGAAACACAACATTCATCAATGACAGTCGAATTCGTTCTGCTCCATTCAGTCCGCCAGGCGCGTTCCTTCCACCACTCGGATATACTTCAGCGACAGTCCTGGAACTGGAGCACTTTTACAACAGATTACCCCGGCCTCTAACATTTTCTTAAGGTAGGCCTCCTCCTCACCAACAAAGCACATGGGTGTTCGTCTCATTTGTTGGCGTAAGGCTGGGGGGGGGGGGGGGGGGGGTACCTGTGTCTATACTGTGTTGAAGTTCTTTAATATTCCCAAGGTCATATTCATTCTTGGCGAATATGTCCTGGTATTCGACCAAAAGAGAGGCTAATTCCTCTGTTTCAGATTTATTTAACAGCTTGGAAGAGCGCTCATATAAATCTGTCAAATGTAGTGGAATCCTCGGTGCAATCCTCAGTGCAATCCCCAATTTTTACATCTGGTCATGAGACTGCTCGAATTCTTGATGAGGAGTCACTCGGTGTACCCCAGGCAAATCCACTTCATCAATTAAAATTTGAGTTAGGTCGGCGGCAGCTTGTTCAAAGGTTTCTCCATTATTTTTATTGCCGGCATCATCACTAGTCCCTGGGGCCGACCCTATGTCTAACACAGAATCCATCCCATGGGCTTCAGCAATCACTTGGTACTTATTTAATGACAGGCTGTGATTGTTTACATTAAACACGCATACGACCGGTTCAGACTGTTTAGAATGAACGAAGCGTAGACCTGGCATCGGTTCTGATTGAACTGGTTAAGTTATAAAATCCGTAGCTAACAGTGACGGTTCCATTGTGCATCGCAACAGGGCCACCGAATTGGCAGGAATTGTGGTGTCTTCACACAGCAGCAACTTGGCCACTTTTTGCTGATCTGCAGTTTCTTTGTCTTTTTATTTCAGAGGCTGGCTCGGCATCCGACGTCTTTGCGTCACCGGCAAAGTCCAGTTGACCTGCAGTTACTGCGTGTTCATCGAATAAGCTGGCCAGGGGAGCTACTCCCTGGTCTCGCATATTTCCTGACACCGGTATTACGCCTGTAATTTACTTTCTTTGGGCTTTTCGATCGATTTTATATAATCTGCAGGAACTTTTAGAACCGCCCAGTTCCCCAAGAAGAGTAACTCCTCCCTGAAGTGCATGTGTCCATTATGCTAGCTAGAGAATCACATCCTAGAAGAACCGAATCACTTATTGGTGCCACGTACAGGCACTCGTTAAAAACTTTATCTCCTCTTTTAATTTCCAATGGTCCTACGTAATGCCCTTCCATTCTACTCCCGTTTGAAAATCTATCTTTTTTATTATCGGTGGAGCTGGACTCAGTTTTCTGAACAATTCGTCAGTCATTACAGTCACCTGAATCCACAGTTGTAGTTGTCTCCGGTTTCCCTACCTGGAGTGCAACTTGGAAAGAGGGTTTACAGTGCTGAATCGTTATCAGAGATTCCTCCTCTGAATCCCTAGCTGTGACCTGTCGCTTGGGGGTCTTCTTATGATTTATGGGTCGAAATCCGACCCCGCGAGTTTGGCCCTACTCGTTGACGTCCGGGCTGAAAAACCTTACTCTGCGGTCCGTGACAGTTTTATTGTTGGGGCTCCTCGATGGACACTTATTTTGAAAGTGTCCGTAGCCTCCGCAAGAATAACACTGCACCCTGTTGGGGGAGGAGAACTCGACCTGGGGCGCTCCTAGGCCTTGGCCTCGTTTCTCTCATTCGAGGGTTCTTAGGGCTTATCCTCCTTCTTCGGGAAGGTCACCATCATGGTAGTAAGCTTGCTTAGCTCCACCTTGCTCCTGAACTTTCCCCAATTCATTTTTCGTAACGAATTGATCGGCTCTCATGCCGCTAATCTCGTTCGCGTAGTTTATAGACTTGGGAGGCGGAGATCGTTGGTGGTCTCTTTTGGTTTTTATTTGACTCCGCCTTAGCTCGTTGCTCACGCTGGGTGGTTCTTCCACGCCCGACGCGCTTGAAAAATCTGACTTGAGGAGATCCTTCCTCCTCCAAGTCCTCCGAGTACGGACTTAATTCTCGCAATTCACGGCGCGGTCTGTCGACTTTCTGTCCATACATTGCTGTTTGATACCAGCAAACTTTATTAATAGCGTCATCAATTGTTGTCGGACGTTGGTTTACTGCCGTTTCCCCAACCTGTATATCCCTACCACCGTGACAGAAACGGATGATTGCCTGCTCCATACTGAACTTGACTGGGAAATCCCTGAAAGCTCTATTGACGAGGGCTATGACCGTATCAGCCCATACCTCTAAAGACTCCTTTGGTCCCTGTTTAGCATGTTGGAATTGCAATTGAGCAGTTTGAGGCAAATCATGGAAGCCGAACCGACCTTCCATGCCCTGCATCAATTCCCGGAAAGAGATGTTCGGACTCCTTTCTGTTAACAAGGCAGCGTGCCCGGCCGCTCGGCCTTTCAGGCCTAATCTAAAAAGACACTTTTTGTCTGCATCCTCAGTGACTTCTTCATACTGAAGCCAATCCTGTAATCTTTTTTTATAGAGATGCCAATGTTCAGAGTCATCGTAAGACATAGACTTGGGCGCTTGTATTTTTCTTTTGTACTCCTGTCGATTTTCGTGGTTTGTCTGTCCGGAAGCCATCTGGTACCCCATCCCACCTTGTTGGCTTTGCCACGGCAGAGCTTCTTGGGGGACCGGTTAACTATATGGAATCATAAAAGGGGTCGATTGCAATGCAGGATTCTGGGACCCCATGATACACTGTGGGTCCAGTCCTGACGGGGCAGTTCGGACCACCTGACTGGGCTGAGCAGTAAACATTTGTGCTTGTACTGTCGATCCGTTTTGATCTACCTGCTGAAACACATTCACTAAGGGAGGCCCTTGATCATACCTCTGGTATTGGCCAACTGACTGCCCCACTCTAGGCTCCCCTGGGGGTGACATCCGTGGCATTACGGCCTGAACCCCTGCTGGTGTACTGCTAGCTGGTCCCTGTATCCCATCACAGTCGGCTCATTCATTACCCTCGCACTTCCATGCCCATACTGTTCACTCACATTCACTACATGTGCTTGACTTGGAACAGGGTATTCGCCCACTGCATTAATAAACAAGGGCTTAGGCATGCCCAAACTCACCGTGCTAGGTTGTGGTATGGTAGGACCCAGGGTCCCTATCACTTCTGTCCCGATTTCCTTCCCATACTTTGAAATATCCTATTTCTGGTCGCACCCCCTCCAGGCCCCACCCTGGGGGGTTGGAGAGATTACGCCCGTCGCTCCCGCCATACTGTAATATTCGCCCCATACTCCTTGTCTAAACTATAAATCCCTGTTATGGCATTAGGTTCAAAACTGGTAGGGTGTTGACCACCTCCTCTGCTCCCCACCTGCCTGTCACCACCATACTGCAAACTAGGCCTAGCCTTCTCAGACTGGGCTCTCTGCGGTGCTCAAAGGAAATCAGATCTAACAAAATCAACCATTTTTTTCTTTTCCTCCTCTTGACCACTGCGGCCCGCTGACCCTGTATTGCCCCAACCCAGGCTTGCCCCCAATGATTCAACCGGTTGCATCCACTGAGGTTGTACTTCCCCCTTGGGGACGGCACCTCCCATACACAAATCAAAGGTGGGTAACAACGTCCTATTTTCCAATGGGGTATGAGGGTTCCCTATAGAAGGTGAATATATTCCCATTATGAACATCTCTGCATTATAGTGGTCACTCTTGTTTTGCACAATTTTGTCAATTCCCGTCTGGGGTGGAGTGAGTACCCCTGGACTTCCCTCGAGTGCCCCCACCCCGGAAGGTGTCGTTTCAGTTATGCGAACTATTTCCCAAGAATCCACTCATCCACATTGTTGTTAACCTTAATATTGGATGGGGGTAAGGAAAATCCATGCATTCCCACTGGTTTCTGGAACCCCTAAAATGCGGTATATTAAAGAGGTCCTCCCTGGAGAGGGGCCCCAACCTAGCTCTCCGCTCAATAATTGCCAACGCAATCTTGGGAATCAGCTGTAATTCCTCGAAACTAGCCGAGTTAACTTCAATCGTCGTCATCTGTATAGTGTAGGTTGTAATAAAATCTAAGATTTTCTTCAAAGTTTCTTCGAAACTTCCGAAAAACCTGCACACTTTTCTCACTTTGAATTGGTACAACAAATGTGTCTATCGGTGCCTACAACGGATAGCACACAACTTAACGGTGCAATACAACACACCTCAGAAAATAAATATAGCTCAATGACACGGACTACCCTGTCACGCTCAAAACCTCTGCTTACCTAGGCCTACGGTAATGAGCCTGTGTGCGATCGCAATCAGCACACAAATGCCAGAGAACTATGAAAATTCAATCTACTGGCTGACCACCCTGTCAGACTTCAAAAGCTTGTGTTCGACCGCAGTCAAAACACAAATGAAAATGTGATAAAATCCAGTGACACCAACTGCCTCTCAGTTGTACCCTAAACCTCAACTTACCTAGGCCTACGGTAAAGAGCTTGCATATGGCACGCAGCCAATAAACAAATGCCACTAATTCAACCACACCACCACTTACAATCCCTAATCCACAAAGTTCCAGTCACACAAATGGAAAAGCAATTTAACTTCAATCACACTGTATCCGTAACCTCTAGGTAGGCCACGGCCACAGCAAAGAAACATTCACATCGCACAAGTACAAAAGCAAACTGTGTCTGCAGTCTACACGTAGACCACAGCCACAGAAAAATCAAACACTTCAAAGAATATGTCAAGGCTGAATCCGTAGCACACCACACCTTCAACAAGAAAGATTTCAAATTGACAAAAAATACAAAATGTACCATTAACAACTCGTCCCCTGAGTTCCAATGTGTTCTATGTGCCTACTGGCACATAGAACACATTGGAACTCAGGGGACGAACTGTATCTGTGGTAACATAATACCACAGCCACAGCACAAATCAAAATGAAAAATATTTCAAAGTATCAACAAACTTTTTTTCTGTAGTCCCCAAAACCACAGCACTAATGCGCTTGAAAACTAGTATCGGTGAATTATTAACCCGCAGCCAAAACAAAATCCGAAAAGGTATTCACGGATTTACCAGTCCGCAACCACCACAAAATTCCAAAAGTATATTCCACCACAAAATTACAAAGGTATTTGCGGATCTATCAATCCGCAGCCACCACCAAAAAACATACAAATAACTATTCTATACTGAAACTATCTCTGCAGCCATGATCCACAGTAGCAACAGCAAAGACCAATCAGCAAAATTCAAACAGATCAGTATGAAAATTGCAAAAAATATTTATTCAATACCCGAAGCTGCAGAACCGTACTGCAACGCGCTCGCCACAACAAAATTTTCAAATTCAAATATGGCAGCACCAAATTTAACCGAGATGCTACCTTTCAGAAACAATTATCAAAAATACACAAACAATTTCCTGAAAAGTCAAAAAAATTCACATAAGTGGTTGGATGATTCACCCAACAGCCTACAAGAAAAAATAAAAACGAAACCAACAAGTGACAACACTTCGATGGCTATGGATGAATCTCCGGCCATTGTCGAGATGTCACTTGAGCCTCGTGACCGAAGCAGAAAACAAAAAGTTATGAAAGTTTTAAAACCTCCCCCAAACTGATCGAAAGTCGGCGACGCCAATAAAGCAGAATGGGGTAGGCTTGTCTGCTTACAGAAATAATATGTAATATGAAATGAGATTAGTGTATAAAATATATTCTCACAAGATTTGTCGTCATCAGTTTACTTCTGCAATGTTCAGGTGAGGACTATGTTTTTCATAAACGTGTGCACTCATCCGAGTCCAAGAGGCAAGAGAGAGATTCACCCCTATCTTCCAATCGCGTGACATCAAACAGCCACGTGACTTCTGGGAATCCTACACTGGCTTGGATGTTCCAGAACACAGGCGGAATTACTCCACCCGAACCGGAACACTGTTTCAAATGACGCCTTCGCGAATAATATGCCAATTCTATCCACATCTTTGTGGAGTTTGCTTCATGAAATACATCTGAGGGGAAACATTTCATTTTTTTTTTCATAGGTCGACCTTATTTTATATGCAACAACGGTCAGCGCCGATTTATATGTATCACTAATAGTCTCCAAAACTCCAAAAAGCCAATCTTTACCGGAGATGTAACAAGCTGAAACTCAACCCTCTAATACTCCAAAAAGTCAATCTTTACCGGAGATTTAACAAGCTGAAACTCAACCTGCTAAAACTCCAAAAAGCCAATCTTTACCGGAGATTTAACAAGCTGAAACTCAACCCGCTAAAACTCTGAAAAGCCAATCTTCACCGGAGATTTAGCAAGATGAAACTCAACCCGCTAAAACTCCAAAAAGCCAAACTGTACCGGATATTCAACAAGCTGAAACTCAACCCGCTAAAACTCCAAAAAGCGAATCTTTACCGGAGATTTAACAAGCTGAAACTCAACCTGCTAAAACTCCAAAAAGCCAATGTTTACCGGAGATTTAACAAGCTGAAACTCAACCCGCTAAAACTCCGAAAAGCCAATCTTTACCGGAGATTTGACAAGCTGAAACTCAACCCGCTAAAACTCCAAAAAGCCAATCTGTACCGGAAATTTAACAAGCTGAAACTCAACCCGCTAAAACTCCAAAAAGCCAAACTGTACCAGAGATTTCACAAGCTTAAACTCAACCCGCTAAAACTCTAAAAAGCCAATCTTTACCGGAGATTTAACAAGCTGAAATTCAACCCGCTAAAACTCCAAAAAGCCAAACTGTACCGGAGATTTAACAAGCTGAAACGCAACCAGCTAAAACTCCAAAAAGCCAATCTTTACCGGAGATTTAACAAACTGAAACTCAACCCGCTAAAACTTCAAAAAGACAATTTTTACCGGTGATTTAACAAGCTGAAACTCAACCCGCTAAAACTCCAAAAAGCCAATCTTTACCGGAGATTTAACAAGCTGAAACGCAACCCGCTAAAACTCCAAAAAGCCAATCTTTACCGGAGATTTAACAAGCTGAAACTTCCCTTACTGTTATATGGTAACATGGGTTATCATAAGAGTGATGCTGGAGTTTTGGGGGTCAGGGAACAACTATGAAAAAATGTATTTTAGTGAAAAGCATTGCAAATATTCGAAGAAGTATGGAATAATGGTCGTGCGAACATACAGAGGAGTTAACATTCACCAGAATGCCATTTTCGGTTCTATTATTTGTTCAGACGGACAATGAAAGTGAAAAAAAACCCAGAGACAATAGTGTCTTATTTTGGACATTTCTTTTCAAAATTTAACGAAATTTCACAGTTTGAACTAAATTAAAAAAATAGGCCTCGAGTGTTCCAATTTGAAATAAACACATCTGCAAATGACAGCAAGTACTTCTGGGAAGTTTTACAACTGTATTCCATATAAATAAGTCGCAAATGTACCCACAATTATGCGGGTTTTTTTAATGAAAATGTCGACGTATAACGGCGATAGATAGAAGAAGAAAAACACAAAAAAAACAACAACGAAAAAAACAGTTATCTCTTAATTTCTTTTCTCTCCAACTTTCACCGGGGAAAGGGGAACAGGGCGATATATGACATACTACATTTCCGTTTGTTAGGGTTAATATTCTAAATACTTTAAACACTCGTTCATCCAGAAGGAATACATAGCTGAGAAGAACATCTAGTCTATTGAAACGTCAAGTTGACAAATATTATCCCAGAATCACATCATCAGCCATAGGAAATGAGTTGATAAGAAAATATAATGTTTCGAAACACAGGCATGGATATTTGTGAAGGTGATAGCTAAAAGTTGCGATTTTGTTGTATAAAATTGTATATATCTTTGATAATTTTTCTCGTTCGGACCAAGGTATAAGAATGTGAGTTTATATAACGGACCCCGAAAACCGATTTGTCACTTAAACAGACCAGCAGTAATTCAAGTGCTGGTAACTAAGCATGAAATTTAATGTCCATTATTGAGCATTTGTTGATCGCCACATGAGTCAGGGTTGGCCCGATGACGCCTGGGGCTCAGCCTTAGTCCGCTGCTGGCGGGCAAGTCGCTACAAGTATATGTGAGGATGCCCCTGACCAAGCTAATGACTATGGTGAGCTGAAAAAGGCTATACTCAAGAGGTACCAGCTCACCCATGAGGGGTTCAGAACGAAATGCAGAGAATGTAAGGCTGAGAAGGGTGAAAGTGTGTACCAGTTTTTGTCAAGGGCGACAAGATATTTCGACAGATGCGTCGAATTATCTAAAATTCCCTCCCTGAAAGACTTACTTATCAGGGAGCAGTTTATGTATCGTGTGCCCCCGAGATGGCAATGTTTGTTAAGGAGAGGAAGCCAAGTAGCGTGGAGGAAATGACTCGCGTGGCCGAGCAGTATTTGGGGGTTCATGGGGGAGGTCTGACCCAGGGTAGGTCGGGCAGGAATGGGGGTAATGTGGTTGCAAAGGCACCCGTTAGGAACCGAAGCCCCGAGCCGGAAAATTTCAGGGGGAATCAGATAGGGTCGGGGCCAGGGACACCACATGTTTTGTGTGTAATAAAAAGGGGCACCTGGCCAGAGACTGTTGGGGAAGGCCATGGCGGGGAGATCAAACAGGTGCCCAGCAAAGAATGGAAGGAGGGACCCGTCCCCGATCAGTAGTGACAGGAGGGGTAATTCGATACAGCCTGTGAAGAGAAGGCAGACAGCGGCATCCTGCCAAACAATTGGGCCAGAGAGGAGCTCATTGCATCGAGCATTAGAGGCTGGGCAGCTAAGGCTGGAAGGGTGGCAGGTATTGCCCATAATTAGTAGACTGTGCGAGGGATACCCCTCCCTTGATAAAAAAGAGGAGATGCCGGTTTACCCAGCGTATGTGGGTGACCGAAAAGTTCGTATGCTACGGGACACAGGGTACAGTAGCACGGCGGTGAAAAGGGAACTCGTTAGCGACGGACAGCTAACGGGGCACGACCACATGTGCGTGCTAATAGATGGGACGATTAGGAACTTCCCCTTGCGAGGGTGACGGTGGATACCCTTTCTATAGCGACGAAGTAGAGGCAATGTGTATTGAGGAGCCCATCTATGACCTCGTGCTTGGGAACATACCCTGGGTATGTTCAGAACCTGGCAAGACATGGTTGGAGAGGAAAGCACCCAAAGGGGCATCGGGGCAGTCACCCGAGCCCAAGCCGGGGAGGCAGTGCGGCCGGTAAAATCACTGGAGGGACCAGCGGAGTCGAGGAAGGATGCACAGTTAGAGTGCACAGTGGAGGTCCCACAGGTTAACCCTTCGATGACGGAAGTCAAGGGAGTGGCCGAATGGAAGCAGCCAAGGTATGTGGACGAGAGGTGGCACAATGAAGATCGGTACCAAAGTAGAGCAATGGTTAGAAACTTTTGGGTCGGTAAAAAGGTGACAGTGCTCCGGCCTACAAAGCCAGGTAGACCGCGGTTACAGTGGGAGGGGCCATACACTGTAACAAAAATAATAGGCAGCGGTCATTACCGAATGGACATTGATGGGTATGGAGTGGTTTACCACTCCAGGTTTTTGAGGAGATTCCAAAATATAAAAGACACTGAACCCACACGATCAGCGGGGGAAGGTACATTAAGCCAGAAGAGGCCGCAAGAGGTGACCGGACGTAGAGTTAGGAGGAGCCCTGGAACAAACACGGCGTTACGTCTGAGGCAGCGAGCTCAGGTACGACAGGTGCTGGGCGTGAAGATGAGTGGGGTCCCTGGTGGAGGACACGCCCGAGGAGTAGGTCCCGGTGGAGGGGGCAGAGGGGCTCTATAGGGCATAGTAAGAGCCCACCACACATGGATGTATTTAAAGTTAGTAAACTCTAGCTATCAAACTAATGATGCTGTTGAGGCAGAATCGCAAGTAAACACCAACACCAATGATTTTCAAATAGCCATTGATGACAAAAATCTAAGACGAAAATTTAAAATCTATTATTTGAATTTAAAGACATCTTTGCACAAAATGAATCTGATCTGGGGAAAACTGACTTAATAACACCCAAAATAGACATAGGAGATAACCAGCCGATAAAACAACGTCCACATCGAATGCCATATGCACATAAAGACGAAATACGTAGTCAGATAATAGAAATGCTCAAAAACATTGCCATCAGACCTTCACAAAGTCCTTGGGCATCACCAGTAGTCCTGATACGGAAGAAGGATGGCAGCCAAAGATTTTGTGTGGATTACCGACGACTAAATGAAATTACCAAGAAAGATGTGTACCCATTACCCAGAGTAGACGACATGTTAAAACTCTTTCGAAATGCTAAGTATTTCTCCACCATGGATATCTGCAGTGGATATTTGCAAGTTCCTGTAGAAGAAAGTGACAAGGAGAAAACGGCATTTATTACGTCTGAAAGGTTACATGAATTTAACACCCCCCCCCCCCCCCCCCCCTTTCGGAGTCTGAAACGGGGCTAGCACATTCCAACGATTATTGGACTTGATATTAGCAGGAATACAATGGAAAATAGCTTTAGTCTATATAGATGACTTAATTGTCTTTTCTAGAACTTTCGATGATCACATACAACACCTACGTGATGTGTTTGGTCGCTTAAGAAAAGCCCATCTTAAATTAAAAGTGTGTTTTCCTGAAACCAGAAGTAACATTTCTGTGCCATATTGTATCCAGGGAAGGAATGAAAGTCGACCAAGATAAAGTTCAAGCAGTCAAAAACTTTCCAACTCTAATTACCACTAAACATTTGAGACCATTTATTGGATTAGCCTCCTATTATAGAAAATTTATTGCCGATTTTGCAAAAATTGCGAGGCCACTTCAAAAATTGTTGTGTAAATACACTCAGTTTGTATGGAATGACGATTGTGAAATAGCATTTCAAACTTCCAAAAACGCTCTAATGACAACACCCATTTTACATTATCCAGACTTTAAACAGCCATTCATATTGCATTGCGATGCTTCTGATTTTGGCCTTGGAGTTGTATTATCACAAAAACTAAACAACAAAGAGTATGTAACTGGATATGCCAGTAGAGCGTTGCACAAAAATGAAACCAATTTTGCTGTGATTGAAAAAGAAACTTTAGCTGTTGTATGGGGAGTTGAAAGAGTTCGACAATATTTGTATGGACAAAAATTTACAGTTGTAACTGATCACAACCCTCTAAAATGGCTTATGGGAATTAAAAGTTCTGCAGGTCGTTTAGCGAGATGGGCATTATCTCTTCAAGGGTATGACATGGAGATAAAGTGTCGTCCTGGCAAATCACATGGAACTGCAGATGGCCGTTCAAGAGCTAACCCAGTTATAAATGTAATTAATGAGTTAATGAATGTTTACCACAAGGAATTCAACTAAGATAATGATACATCCTAATCTACGACCGTTAATTACGTATCTAAATGATTTCACGCTACCACCAAATGCAATAAATGCCAGAAAAGTAGTAGCTTGTGCACCTGATTACGAACTGTCAAACGGAATTTTATTTCATATTTGGTCCCCAGGATCAAATAGGAAAAGACAGCAAGTTAAGAACAATAAGTGGTTCCACGATCGCTTATTGATAAAATTCTTTATTGGTGACATGATGACCCCACAGCTGGTCATTTGGCATTCAACAAAATTTATCACAAAGTGAGAGAAAGATTCTTCGGGACAGAAATGCACAAAGATATAGCCTATTGGTGCAAATAATGTGTAGACTGTGCAACGCGAAAGACACCTAAAGATATGAAACAGGCTCCAATGTTACCTATTCCAGATGATGGGCCATTTGATAGAGTTGCTGTTCACATAGTAGGTCCGTTCCCACTAAGTCAAACCGGATACCGCTATATCATAGTTTTCTCTCACTATCTCACGCGATGGACTGAAAATTTGATTTACAAAAAGCCGATGCAGTGACCACTGTGCGACTGTTTGTCGAAGAAATTGTTTGTAGGCACGGTGCACCTAGAAGTTTACTATCTGGTCGAGGCAAAACCTTTATGTCAAATTTAATGAAAGAAATCTGTAAAATTGTGAATAATAAAAAGGTATTTACAAGTGCATATCATCCTCAATGTGGCGGACTTGTTGAAAGGTTCAACGTACTTTAGTGACAATGCTATCAATGTTTGTGTGTGATCACCATAAAGACTGGATTTATTTATCCCATATGTGTTATTTGCATATAGAACTAGTATTCTAGACACTGCACAGGAAACACCATTTTATTTAGTTTATGGACGAGATGCTAGACTACCTATCGACGTAGCATTATCAGAACCAACGAGAACCTACACTGACGTAGACGATTACAAATCAGAGACCTTACGTAGATTTCAAGAAGCCTTCACGCTTGCTAAAGACAATATTCAATTAGCACAACAAAAACAAAAATTAGCTAGTGACTCAAAATCTAAAGAACATGAATTTCAAATTGGTGACAAAGTATAGATTTATTCACCTGCAACAAACCCTGAACGTTCATCAAAATTATTGTAGCCATGGAGCGGTCCACATCGTGTTATTCAAAAGACTTCACCTGTAAACTTGAAGACTTAAAGTTGTGATAATAATAAGAAACATCAAATTGTGCGTGCAAACTACATGGAACCATTTATAGATCCAGACAGACTGCATGTAGAACCGCAGGATATAATTCCCGACGATGAAAATATTGACAATGACTTTGAAAACACTACCAAACTTAATCATGGAGAACCATTACATAACAATGCTTCTAAGGATCAAACAGAACCTGAAGTCATTGAAATTTTAGATAAGTTATGGACTAGAAACGAATCCGGTGGAGCAGAAGTGAAGTACTTTGTGAGGTTTAAGAATGACGAAAAAGAAAGTTCCTGGATTAGTCCAACTGAGATCAATGGTGATTTAATTGAAGAGTTTGAACGCAACATTAACTGCTTGCGTGCTGCTGGCAGTTATTCCCACCCAGGAAAGAATTTCTCTTGCCACTGAAATGAGGATAATTTGGGTTCATTTAATCAAATTTCCCTCCAGTAAGTTGAATGGATTTTTTCACTAATGATTTCTTGAGTTAAATTTAGATTAATTTTTCATCAAATCTAGTCATGGCTGCTTTACAGCAGCCATGACTAGATTTGATGAAAAATATTTTGAAAATACTCAGCGGGTTAAGAGTTAAAGGACGTGGTGCCTCGTACAGGCAGTGACAAACCAACAGAATAAACAGAATTACGCTTGCAGTGAAAATGTTAAATTAAAGTAACTGTAAGCATATTCAAAAAAAAATAAAAAAATATATTCATTTATGTTAAGTTTCACATATTCGTATATTGGATTTATTAAGAGACAACATATTCATAAAGGACAGTGGTAACTTAGTTAGATTCATATAATGGTTTAAGGGTTAACATAGAAAGCATTAAGATATTTAACTAAAATTGAACTGAGAGCTCTAATGCTACAGTTAACCAACTAGATATTTAATTAGAACAATATGGTAATTTATCATATGACTCGACCGTTTTGTTAACTTTAAAACATTTGATACTTAGTTTTCATATTAATCAGTGATAAATAAAGCCTTCCGTCAATTTCATTGGTCAGTTTCAAAACTAGACAATTTGATTGGCTGAACAAAATACAACTGTGCCACATTTCATAATTTGCATAATTTGCATAATTAGAGTTGGGAGCTGTCATTGGTCAATTTCAAAACTAGACAATTTGACTGTCTAAACAAAAAAGAACTGGGTCACATTTGCATAATTTCAGTAGGGAGAATTTACGTTATCTGTCCCATTTAGGGTGGATTATATTGTATTAATCCTTTACCTACAAGAAAAACGCCATTCATTTTTTTTTATATTTTCACTTTTTGCTTCCGAAACATAAGTTATGACCCTTCATTGGAACGAGCTCGATGAGCTCGTTCCAATGAGGGGTCATAACCTATGATTTGGAAACAAAAAATGAAAATTTTTAGTTATACGAGGATGTTTTTTTCCAAGTGCCGTCTGCAACTCAAGTTAGGTGATGGGTTAAAAAGTCATACTAAGTGGCTACTTTGTGCGTGTGTGTGTCATATGATAAATAGAATATGAAATGAGTGTTTTTCTCATATAATATTTATGAAACTCGTCCGAGTTTTCCGTTTAGGCTCGCCAGAGGCTCGCCAAAACGGAAAATTCTTAGACTAGTTTCATAAATATTATATGAGAAAAACACGCATTCCATATCCTCTATATATCAGGTCTGTGTGTAAGTTAAAACTTCTCCAAAGTGTTGTATTTTATTGAGATTAGTTGTCTCCATAGAGTACAACAGATTGAAATAATATACCATACTTCTTGTATACTATTGGCGTGTATCAGAATTAATTAGATTTCTAGACGTATTTCTAGAGGTGGAGGAATGTTAGGGTTAATATTCTAAATACTTTAAACACTCTTTCATCTAGAAGGAATACATAACAGGGAAGAACATCTGGTCTATTGAAACGTCAAGTTGATAAATATTGTCCCAGCATCACATCATTAGCAATAGGAAATGAGTTGATAAGAAAATATAATGTTTCGAAGCACAGACATGGATATGTAGATTCACAGACCAACTGGGCAGTGTGTAAAATGTAACAGTCGAATATGGATGAAAAATAATGAATGTTAGATAAAGAAAAAAGAGAGAAAATTATTGTATAACAGATAAAAATTGAAGAATAAAATTAGTGGATTAGAGAAAGGGTTAAATATTTCTCCGAACCCATTGCCGCCTCTTCTACCATTCTGACACGTTTATAAAAATGGGATACTGCGGGTATGAATGGCATCAACCACGAAACTGACTTCTACGCTTGGGTCCAGACAATCAACATTTGGAGCACCTATTCAGAGTGTCTCATGTGACGTCATCTTGGCGATGTATTTCGTATTTGACGTGTACTGTCATGGTATACCGCATGAGCGACAATGTTTGCACGTCACTGCCATGGTGATTAGTGATGCGGACTGGACCGCCCTGGACCGGTCCGCGGTCTACCCCTGGACCTCGGTTCGGTCCGGACCGGGTGTCACTGGACCAGTTTGGGCCGGTTTGCACTCACGGTCCGGTATTTTCCGGTGCGGTCCACTATTTTATGTCGAGCCAACTATCGCGAATTTATCGCATACATATCCCAAAATTCATTTAGCAACGATGTATTAATGGGGTCAAGTAGTTACCAGTCGAATATTTGATGCCATGAAAACATCTCAATCGCGTATCTAGATGTCACGATCCCCATGCTGCACCTGTCAGCCATTCAGTTGAATGCGGCTTTGTGAGCGCCGCATGCTTTTGATGTCGCCGACTTATAGCTGCTTGATTTGATGTTGCCTACTTCTGTCTTCTCGCCACGCGCGACATTGTTGCAATGACAGACGTCTGCCAAAACAGATGCCGGGGGTGTCTGCATGTGTCACACGAGCCTTTTCAAAGATCAAAGAGTGGAAATGATGATTGAAAGTTTTTGTTATCTGTCAATCAATCCATAAGTACCTGATTAGTACACGCTTCCAGAGAACAGTTGTATATTTATCACATTCATTTTTCTGCCGATATTCCAACATCGCCATCGTAATCACTGCAGCGAATTTAGCTGAAACCTTTCGATAATAATTACATTGTTAATGTAGTTATACATTTTGGGTCCAAATACTCAATTCCCATTGGTCAGTTGGATGAAAACGTCATAACCAAATGTAATTTATTTTCCAATGAATACATTTGGTCGAACTTTGACCCGCATTTACGGTAGGGCGCAGTTGGCAGAATGTAATTCGGGCGGTGTTTGGGCGGTTTTTTAACTTTCAGCGCCTCTCGCAGTGATCAACTCCGCTGCTGTTTCTTTGGTGACATTTTCCAACTGTGGCATAAAGCCCGGTACTAAAATACTCGTTTCCATTAAAGTTTATTTGCCTTTGGGGTATCATTTAGACGGAACCGGCGCTCAACTCAGATTTGTGCGCTTTGTCTTTTGTGTGAGGGTGGTTTTTCGCCTCGTTCGTTCGTACATGTTTTATTTCGTCTTTCTGCTTTGTTGTTTGGTAAAAAGTAGTTTAAACAGTTACGGAATGTAATTATAAGAACTGAATGCAGTTTTTATAATCTTTATTGGAGTATGAACGTGTGGGAATGGGTACAAATTATGTATGAATCCCGAAGGGATTCATGCATAATTTGTATCCATTCCCACACGTTTATACTCCAATAAAGATTATAAAAATTGCATTCAATTCTTAAATAAATATAAACAGTTCTATTGTTCAATTTGGCCGAGGTTCCCCAGCACGGAATCGAAAAATGTGATTTGAACATAGCTATGGAAGAGCGTGGTCCGATAATTTACTGCATGGGCTAATGCAGTTTGCCTTTGCCACCACTGCAGCCAGAGAGAGAGACAATGCTACACACAATCATCAAACATTGTATATGCACTCTTTGCAAAGCAGCCAATTTTATTTTTTAATATATAGGTTAGCAACTTTGAGAAAACGGGAAATTCATTAACATATGAGTGGACCGGACCGCTTTTGATCGGTCCAGGCGTGGGTACCGGACCAGAATGACCTGGACCGTACCGGACTGGACCGACGTGACTGTGGGCCGGACCATCTTGGGTAGTCCGGTCCGGTCCGGCTCGCCTCACTAATGGTGATGCGTGGTGTTAGTGCGCATGCGCCTCGCATTTTGTTTGAGTTATCCTCGCCTCCGTCGTCAATGTTGTTTACTGGAGGCTGCACTTTTGGTTCCCATTGTTTCACGTTACTATGCAACTGTAACTCCTACACAATGGCAAGGTATGTTCGGAAGGTACGTTCGATCCAAGAGAAGAATATCTAATCACTGAACACGACTCGGCATCTGTTTATTTGGCCGAGCTTGTCCCAGTATTTTGTTTCTTCTTGTGCTTATAAGAGTAGCACGTAGAACTGTTGGGTCTTAAATAATGCGCGGTGTGCCTCGATTCGTTGGGAGTATATCGATTTACTACAAAGAACCAAGCAACTATTTAACATTAACCCATATGAGACCGATAACTGTTCTGTCTGGCTCAGACTCATCCAGAACATTCGATTTTTGTATATCCAGAGCTCTTTCGATTATTGGAGTCTGGGTTTATTAGGCTTTTCCCTCTGGAAAAGACTATTGTTTTTCTACGGATTATTATTTTTTTTTGGGGGGGGGGGGGGGGAGGGGGTTGGGGGGAGGGGGTTTCCACACATTTTTGTCCGTACGATTCAGAAGCCATTTTCAAACCGATTTTCACACAATTTGGCACACGCATAGAGTGGCAAAAAATCTAAAAATGTACCAAAAGCGGAATTTTCGATTTAACCCTTATTTCGCCAGAATTGGGGTTTATCGGCACTTTCTCGAAACACGTCTTTAGGATTTTTTTTAAATATCCATAATTACTAGACCTGCCTATGACACAACCTTTGATACACACGACATATTAGGCGATGCATATGGTAACCCTCCACAGGCTGCCAAACATCGAAATTTTGATGAAATGGGCCGGGTCAGACCCCCGCAGCACCCAAACGATACCCGAGAGGTAAACATAACTTCCTTTATTGGAAGTGAAATTCACAGAGGATCATTTTTGTAAGTAATAAGGGTGTTCAGAAAACCAAGTGTTAACCTGTTTTGGGCTGGTTAAACAGCAATACCCCCAAAAAGCTCAAAACTTCATGTTTTCCGTGGATTTCTCTAAACGAGTCTTGTAGATTTTCAAGAAAAATTGGTCACTCTCAGGTCTTGGTGTGACATTACAAGTTGCATGGATAAAATATTGCGGTCAGCATTAGTTAACCCTCCCCGAGCTGCTAAACGTAAAAATTGTGATAAAATGGGCTGTTTTTAGACACCAACAGCACCCAAACGATATACCACAGAGAAAGGGGCCTTCATTTATCGGACGCAAAATTGATCGGAAAATATTTTTGATGTAAGGGTATTCAAAATTTGACGTCTTAACCCATTTTGGGCTGGTTAAAGAGAGATACCCATTAAAATCTTAAAATACCCGTTTTCTGTGGATTTCTCTAACAACATCTTGTAGGTTTTCAAGAAAAATCGGCTATTTGCAGGTCTTGGTGTGACATTACAAGTCGCATGAACAAAATATTTCGGTCAGCATTAGTTAACCCTCCCCGGGCTGCTGAAGGCCAAAATTGCGATAAAATGGGCTGTTTTTGCACACCAACAGCACCCAAAGGGTACACCACAAAGAAAAGTGCCTTCTTTTATCGCGCGTACAATTTATACGGAAACATTTTTGTAAGTAGTAAGGGTATTCAAAAGTCGACGTCTTAACCCATTTTGGGCAGGCTAAAGAGAGATATCCCTTGAAAGCTTTAAATTCCCATTTTCTGTGAATTTCCCTAACGGTATCTTGTAGGGTTTCAAGACAAATTGACTATTCGTAGGTCTTTATGTGACATTACAAGTTGCATGGACAAAATACTCCGGTGAGCGTTTTTTAACCATCTACAAGCTGCCAAGCGTCGTAATGTTGTTAACATGGGACTGTTTTCAGACACGCACAGCACCTAATGTATACATGAGAGATAAACATAATCTCCTTTGTTTGAAGTGGAATTCACAGAGGACCATTTTTGTAAGTAATGAAGGTATTCAAAAAGCCAAGCGTTAACCCCTGTTGGGGAGGTTAACAGGGATACCCATCAAAAGCTTAAAAAATCGTTTTCCCTGGATTTCTACAAACATTTTGTGGGGTTTTCAAGAGAAAATGGCCGTTGATAGGTCTTGGTGTCATATGACCAGTTGCATGGATCAATTATTCTGGTAGGCATTTGTTAACCCTTCATGGGCTGCTAAATGTAAAAAAAATCGAGGAAATAGTCTGTTTTTGGACACCAACAACATCAAACGGAAATGCCACAGAGAAACGTAACTTCTTTTACCGGACGCAAAACTGATACGGAAACATTGATATTGAGATTGACCCATTCTACCATTAATGATGGGTTTTACCTAAACATTTTTTTATCAAACCCAAACCGAGTCGTTTGAGACTACTATACTCACCTTTCTCATACATCAATGAAGGAACCTTAGTGAGACAGTTAAAAACAATTCATCAGACACTGTGGGGTCAAGAAAAATCATGGAATCTAATCGGGAAAAGCCATGATTCTCCAGAATCATAAAGTCTAGTTCTAAATATTATTTGTTATCGGTGTTCCTGTTCTCTGTCCTCGGCCAAGATTGGTAGACTGGGGTCAATCACCTCTGCCTGGAATTAAGCAAGAAATTGACAGTTAATAAGAAAAAGGTCGAGTATACTAAACTGTTGGTAGATCAGAGTGAAATTGATGATTGGCCATAGATATTATCACTCAGTATACTCTTCCTTTTGATCCGTTAATATTAATTTTATGTAACAACGTGCACTCGCGTCTCACAACAGAACCACGAAGCAATTATTGGTAACATATTGCCCCCTGAGTTCCAATGTGTTCAATATGCCGGTCGGCATATAGAACACATTGAAACTCAGGGGACGATATTTCCTTTTACATGAGGATGGAAATGATTCTGAAGGAGAGTCCAAACAAACTTGCAGAATTGGACATTAATGTATCAATTTGGAAGGAAAATGGGATGGTGTGTCCTGTTCAGTTTTGTGGTGAACACTTTTATCGGAGGTAAGGACAACTAAAAAAACACTGGAATCAGGTGCATCGCCAGCACATCCTCCACAAATGCCCGCTGTGTGGCAGACGCTATGAGCGTCAAGCCATGCTGAAACGCCATATAAAACAGGAGCATGGCCTAACAGTTGCTGCTGCAGCTGATGTTGCCATCACCCTCCGTGTTCCCAATTGGAACTTCGTGGATACTGATGGGGTATCATTTCCAACTAGAGCGGCCGCCGCTGGCCGGATTCAGACAAGAGAAGATGTTCAGTGGCTTTGTCGAGAAATTGTGCAACGGCAACGCCACATCACTTTCCATACTGATGTTAACCCTAGGGATCCACAGGTTGAAGTACAATTTGATGGTCCATCCACCTCAGTCATGATACGGTGTGATCAAATTGGTTATCACAGAGTAGAGAGCCATTTAACCTAATCCATTCCATCAACGAGGACTTCAGTAAATTCGATGCAAAATAATTAATTTTTCATATTTTGGGTATCACATGCACCTTGTGATCTTACGTTCTTCTACAGTTTACAAACGTCCTGAACTTGACAAATAGTTTCTTAGGATAGGTCATCATTTCATATGAATTCCATGACTTTCTGAGTGGCTGGGTTTCAAGGAACTATTGACCGTTGTCAAGACTTGATTTTCCTAGTTGTGAGACTTTTGGAATAGCCAGAGGAGTTGGGACAGGGGGACACAGGGGACACGCGCCCCTCCACCTTTTCCACAGACATGTTGCGCGGTTACACAATGAGTTAGAATGGGTGCATTCAAACGTGCCAATATACAGGCTTTCAAGTAATATACTATTAACAAAAAGTAGGGGATATTTGATAAAAGTGAGATATATGAAGAAATATATTTATATTTTCATCAGAAAGACAGCTGAGGCATTGCACTGTGACATATGGTGAATGACTTCAGCGATAGTTGGGCGTCTGACAAGCACGCATTCCACGAACTGAGCTGTAGAAGATATGGACGGTCAGTCAGAGAATTTACCACATTCAGTCCAAGGCCTCAATACCTTGTAAATCCTCCTAGGTTCGGGAGACAAGCGCGGATCCGACGTGGCATACTCCCCACCAAACGTCCAATATCAGCTTGACTGATGTTATTCCATTCTTCCTGCAGTGCAGTGGTGAGTTCCTGGACATTGGTAGGGGCTGTTGGCGTTGTCATAGGCGCCTGCCAAGCATATCCCAGTCGTGCCCGATTGGTGAAAGGTCTAGACTTAGTGCTGGCCAAGGCAGTGTAGTAATGTTCTGCTCCTGGGGGAACTCTGTAGCGACACGGGCCCTGTGTGCTCTTGCACTGTCATCCTGGAAATGAATCGACGACCGTGACGTCGCGCAAATGGCACCACATGAGCTGCTAACATGTTGGCACGGTAGTACTGCCCTGCGACATGCTCGCCCTTGGGTGACATGTAATGCTGTTCTTCTTGTCATGGTTATGCCTCCCAACACCATAACCGATCCACCACCAAAACGATCGTGCTGCATAACGGTTGCGTCGTGGTATCACTCGTTCTGCCGCCGTCACACTCTGTTTCGCCTGTCATGGAAGTCGAGAGTGAACCTCGATTCATCGGAAAACATGACGTTGCTCCATCGACGATTGTCCCAGCGCTGTCGTGCTCCACACTAATTGCGCCTTGCTGCGATATAACGTTCAGTCATACGAGAAATTATTCGAGGTCGTCGAGCGTACAAATTCCAGCTGTGTTGGAGATTTCGGATAGATAGTCTGACCACTGACACGCACATCTGGCGCTCGGTGCAGCTGCTGTCCAATTTCTGAGACACTTTGATTGCGGTTACGTAATGCTGTGGTTCGAATGAAACGATCCAGCCCTTGGGCGACCTGACCGACGTCTGTCATTAACATTGCCTTCTAACGGTAGCGTGACCACAATCTGCTAATCACCGATTGCGTAACGTTGGGAATTTGAGCCACTGCAGTCTGTGATTGCCAGCTTTGAACCTGCCTTCTAACGGTAGCGTGACCACAACCTGCTAATCACCGATTGCGTAACGTTGGGAATTTGAGCCACTGCAGTCTGTGATTGCCAGCTTCGAACATGCCAACGGCACGTAAACGTTCGTGACGTGTCAATCTTCGCATACCTCAAAAGTTACGTTTCGACCAGAAACTATTGATGAACGAGTTTACACCAAGAAAAGAACGATGAGACCCCCGAAAAAGAACGTCCAGTACAAATGAAAATTTCAAAACGTACCCCACAGACATTAACGCGACGCTCGTTGCGAAAAACCTGCACGAAGTTTTCGTGGGCCGGTGACATTCATGATCCACACTAAACTTGGTAACATATTGATGTGTCCAATCACGCGTATCCAATACCATTTTCCGAAAATATTAACATAAGTTTGGATATCCCCTACTTCTTTTGAATGGTATATTATTTGCAAATCCAAACAACATTTGGCCAATGAATCCCACCTTCGGTCGATTCGGTTCGTTTCTTCTACTTTGACTATCTTCCAACCCGAAGGCTAGCCTTCGGGTTGAAAGATGATTGAAGCAGAAGAAATGGACAAGACAATGACCACACCGCCACATGCTCATCTAAACGAGACACTATAGTGTCATGCTACATTTACCGATGTGCGATTGTAACTTTTTCTCCCATTGGGCTAAACCATGGAAGCCTTGAACATTTGTGCCCCTCCACTTTTATCGAACTTCAGTCGCCTCTGGGAGTAGCTACCCAATTTTGAGTCTTTTAAGCAGTCTGTGATTAGCCGAGAAGTCCGCGGTTCGATTCCCACCTGCGGCAACCGCGTTGTGTCCCTGGGAAGACACTTCACACTCATTGTCTACGTGGGGGCACGGTGACGCAGATTATTGAGGCGTGCTGCTCGTCGATGGTGCACCTGTCTTCAACCAATGCTCGCCCTGCTTGTGTAGAGTTAGTATGTTGAGGAGCTGACAACTGCTCGCCGTTGCTCGATGGTTCTCTCCGGGTACTTCTACTTCCTGCATCCGTAAACCTGTCATGGTCATTATTAGCCATTGTGCAGAAATATGTGACTATAAACACCAATAAATAAATAAATAACTAAATAAGTTTGTGGTTTCCATCGGCCGGGGAATTCTCACACTGCGCTCTTCCCTTTGTCCAGCCACGATAGTTTAGTTTGGAAGTTGTCTGCTGTTCGTCTGTCTTATTTCTTTCTCTTGTAGGAAGATGGTATTATTATACCTCTATGCCGGTGTTCAAGCCAGAGTCATTATGAGAGATAATGTCATTTTTAAAAAGATTAAAAATGCCTATATGGTGTCTATTGATTCAACAGTAACGTTTGTGATCCAGTTGGACTCGCTTGCGGGGCGCGGTGTCGTTGGGGTAACCGGTTCTCGTCAGGTCACCGAAGCTAAGCAACGTCGAGCCCTGTTTGTCCTTGGATGGGTGACCGTCTGAACGATCGATTCGGACTACTGCGTTGTGCCCTTGGGCAAAGCACTTCACCCCGATTGTCCACACGATGACGCCGTGTACTAAGGCGTACGGTACGTCGATAGTGTGCATGTCTTCAACCAATCTAACCCTGCCTGTGCTGCAGTGTGAAGTTACGATTTTGGGGAGCTGGCAGCTGCTCGGTGGTTCTCTCCGGGTACTCCGGCTTCCTCCACCCGTAAAACTGCCACGGCCATGATTAGCCATTGTGCATAAGTATATGACCTTAAACACCAATAAATAATAAATAAATAAATGGACTCGTTTGAGTCCTTCTTAGAGTTTGCATTGACTCCGTTAACCCTTTACCCAACGTAACGGCCAACACCGGCCAGCGCTATTTTAAAAAAATCGTCAATTAATTTTAATTATATTTTAATTTTTTTGTCTCAAAAACATAGGTTATGAACCATCTTTGGAACGACCTCGTCGAGCTCGTTCCAATGAGGGGTCATAACCTATGTTCTTTTGCAAATGTCATCTGCTTTTCATGTTAGGTAAAGGGTTAAGTGATTTGCGGGATAATGTTAACAATTTACCTGGATCTTTAACAGGCGGTGCGAGCGCCTCGCCTGTATTTATTGGTGTTTAAGGTCACATATTTCTGCACAATTGCTAACCATGACCGTGACAGTTTTACGGGTGGAGGAAGCCGGAGTACCCGGAGAGAACCACCGAGCAACTGTCAGTTCCCCAACATACCAACTCCACACAATCAGGGTTAGCATTGGTTGAAGACAGGTGCACCATCGACTTGCAGTACGCCTTAGTACAGAACGTCACCGTGCCCCCACGTGGGCAATGGGGGGTGAAGTGTCTTGCCCAAGGACACAACGCGGTTGCCGCAGGTGGGATTCGAACCGAGGACCTCTCGGCTTGCAGCCTGCACCTCTACCAACTGAGCCACGCCTCACCTGTACAACTGTTTATAAATAATAATGTTGATCATGATGGTGCTGTGGTTATGCAATGGCTATCGAATGAAAGTGACGTTATTTTTTATAAGTTCCGACATGCATTGAATGATTATGTTCATTACAAACAGCTTCATGATATTCGAGAACGTAGGGCATTATTACCCTTTGTTGGTGATGCCTTAAGTTTCCTGTTTGGTATGTTTTCCCCTAGTGATCTAGAAAATGTTAACCCTTTACCCAACGAATCGGCCGCATCCGCCCGCGTAATATGCAAATTCAGTAGTTGAAAAAATATTATTTTTCGAAAAATTTTAAGAAAACCATATCATGTGACCCCTCGTTGGAACGAGCTCGTCGAGCTCGTTCCAACGAGGGGTCACATGATATGGTTTTGTTGAAATTTTTGGAAAAATTTTAAAAAATGATATTTAAAATAACAAATTTTGATATCGTCTGCGTTGGGTAAAGGGTTAATGCCAACACCAATAGCTTATATACTAATCAAGCAACGATGTCACATTGTTTGGCGGAAAGTTTTTCATTAATTAAGGTGACTCATATCAATTAGTGAAAATCGACAGTAGATAAATGAAATTATTGAGACTTTGGAAAGCTTAACTTTTTGATTCATTATTATTTTAGGTATTCACGAGAAACGTATTAATTATTTACAAACTTATCTACAGTTATATCGTGAATTAGGAATGCTAATTCCGCAGGTTTGTCTCGTGGTTAATTAGGCACAATTGCATTTGACTAAATTACGCAGTCAAATTAACAGTTTGTCTTGGGGGCGCGGTGGCGTCGCGGTAACCGGTTCTCGTCAGATCACCGAAGTTAAGCAACGTCGAGCGCATGGGTGACCATTTCAGCGACTGATTCGCGCTCCGCGTTGTGTCTTGGGCAAGGCACTTAACCCCGATTGCCTACATGGGGGCACGATGGCGCTGTGTACTAAGGCGTACTGCACGTCGAAGGTGCGAATGACTTCAACCAATCTAACCCTGCCTGTGCCGCGGCGCAGAGTTCAGAGTTACGATGTTGGGGAGCTGACAGCTGCTCGTCGTTGCTCGGTGGTTCTCTTCGGGTACTCCGGCTTCCTCCACCCGTAAAACTATCACTGACGTGATATCCGTGGCTGTTAATGTGTCGTTAAACCCTAGTTAAAAAAAAAACAGTTTGTCTAATTTTAAGCTCACCCCGGATATTGTTAAACTTCCATTGTTAAATGCTGTTCAGGGTGATTTGGCAAGTACATTGGATCACCGCACAAAATTACCTCCAGATCCAACACAGGAACTTTGACAATATTGGAATTTACTATCCAACACAGCTTTCCTTGGACAACAAACTTTATTTATAATGGTTTAAGTTGCCTCTTGTAAATATCAATTGTTACCACTCAATCTACAAGTTACTAGTCGATTAACATGGTTTTGGAGGGCCGTTAAAACTCCATAATTTCAGTGACGTCATTCGACGGAGCCGGGCCGCGGGCGATAATGGTATCACAGGGTTGTTATTTTAAGGTTATTCTAAATTTTAAAAAATAAGTAAACAATTCGAGTTATTTAGAATGAATGAAAGAAAGAAAGTTTTTAATAATCAGTGTGAGTAAACTGGGTAAGCGCATTAATTTAATTAATTTCGTATTTGGAAAGTGTTCTTTGTTCAGTCGCTGTCATGCAGGGACTGTATAAACAATGCATTCCAAATTAGAACTTATTGAAAAGTCAGTTCATGTCACTGCAAGTCATCAAAGCCGTCTTTTCTAAATTAGCACCTCTGCCCAAATCAAGTTTTTGATAGGTGATGCGCGCGCCTATATAAGACCCCTCGAGTTAACCTCAAGACAGACTCGCTAGGATGGAATAATCGTTAGTTCACGCGGTGTAGTAAAGAGTTAAGGTTTTTGTGTGGTTCCGGTGAGCCGTCATTTGGACGACAGGATTCCCGATCTGATGATTTGCATCGAGGGGAGACGCCGAAGAACCGATGAGTATATGTAGTATTTAGTTTATAGTATTTAGTCGTGATAACACGTCGTAGTTACATAGTTATTAGTTAACAGTTTTAAGTGTATTAGTGAATCTGTGCTATTAGATGATCAGTTGTTATTATTGCGAGTTAGAAGCACTATTAGCAGAAATTGTAGATGATAAAATATTCTAAAAGGTGAAATTTAGTATTAAAGGTAATTCCCCATAATGTGGTAGGCGCAACAGGATAAATGCGCGCATGAGCGGTTGAGTGAAAGATTTCGTGATTTCTTATCAGTAGTCGCAGCTTCGACCTTTCTCTACGAATATAAATTTGGGAAACAATTTAATTTTAGATGATATTTTAATACTTGTTTTCGGTGGGATTCAGTGACTAGTCACAAAACTCATTTCATTTGTGGTTGGGATTATTTATTTAGGATTTGTTGGCTATTTGTAAATAAGAGTATAGAAGATTTATATATAAAAATTGTTGGATTGTTAATAGTCTTTATCTTATTAATGAAGAAGCCCTGAGTGCCCTAGGAATTGATGGAACCTCAGCCCCGCCAAGAAATTAGCCCATGCTAGTTCATTACCGTTGAAAGCAATTGATTAAAGCGCGGCGCTACTCTGTGGCTTGTGAATAAGCAATTGCGATCTACAAAAGTGAGCTAGTGAAAATCCCCTGTCCCCGGTGAAAGAGTATCTTAGGTCCCCAGCAAAGTTGATCAACCCCAGCCTTGGCCATCCACTGACAAGCGCCCTCTGGCAAATAAATATTCACTCTCTCCAAGACGTTGCCACGGCGGCGTTCCAGGGGACAGTAATTTCTATTTATCAGAAAGTGCTAACACCTGTATAGACACCTGAATGAGCGATTCCCCAGTGGAAGTAACGCGTGGTTCCACTTTACAGGCGGACCGTTTGGTCATAATGGTATAAATAGCCATTAGCGGCCCGCGGCCCGGCTATTTTTTAGATTCCATGGTCTAATGAATAACTCCCATTCGGATGACGTCCCTTTGCATTTCTGAACTGAAGTCGAACGCACGATCGAAACAGAAATTTCGAACCGACTTTAGTGATCATTTCTTCCAGTAATTCCCTCGTGCGGTTAGCTGTAACATGGTGTGGTAATAATAGTAATAACATGATTGTTGTCAGGCATCATGATTCATTAGCGGCCCTGCAGCAATGATGAACAGCCCTTGGGCTTATTAACGGCCCTCGACTTCGTCTCGGGCCTTTAATAAACCCTCGGGTTGTTCATCATTGCTGCAAGGCCGCTAATGAACCATAATGCCTCCAAAATCATGTTATTGTTATATTGTCATTTTGAACTTTTGAAGGCTATTTCATTACCTGTTCCTTTTTCTAATGTGTCTACTCCTATACCCGACTTTGATAACTTAGTAGCGCGTCATGTATTGGAATGACATGTTTTAGTTATTAATAATGCAAGAACTCATGTGGTTCAGTTACCAGAGAATTCTGATTTTTACCAGTCCAAGAAAATTTTGTCCTTACTAGGGGAATCGATACAATTCACGTTAAACCACATTGTTTGGTGTCTATATTCTTAAAGAACAGGCACCCAGTTCAGACCGTCTGTCAAACTGAGATACGCACGTCCATTCTGTTACCACATGCCGTGAGATTTGGCGATGGAGTCTGGTATAATAGTACTCACACCCAATTTCGGTTTCCGGTGACACGTTCTCGGCGTGAATCGCCCTGGACAATTAAAATTCATTCTCCAGTTGGTGTTCTGTTTCTAAACCTTTCTTGTATAGCAACTGGTGGTGGTCTAACATTAGTTTCTTACAATAGGGATCTGCGAATGACATTTTTTTTCGAATCGAATCTCGTATAAAATAGTCACTCTGATATCGATATCGAATCGAATCTTAATAGACAGGTTATTTCATATTGTACCAAACGGACGTTACAGTACACTGTGGTGACCCTTACAAGACCGACTGATACCTTAAACGCCAATTAATACATATTCTCTCTAGCACCGTCGCTGAAACAGCTAGGCCCATTATCCATAGTTTTAGTTTTTTGAAGGCTTGACTTGTCACTATTCACGTTCTCAAGAACGTGAATAGTAACAAGTTAAGCCTTCAAAAATTAAAACGATGGAAAATGTTCCGGACAAAATTCACTACTTACCTTACAATTAACCTTTATCAATTACTCAATTAAATATGAATTGAGCCTACATGAATGAATTGTTTAATGTCAGTTGCATCCAATTTTTGTTGGAAATGTAACAAATTGAAGTTAGTACGAGAGATTCGAAAAAAATCGAATCTTGAGACAGATTCGGGATCCATCTCGAAGCAGCGTATGGTATCGATATCGAATCATCGAATCTGGAATATTCGCAAGACCCTGTCTTACGACCATGTTTCGGATGGCACCCTTTATAGTGCAACTGTCTTAGAGTTATTTCCTCGCTTTAATGTAACCCGAAGCCGGGTATGGAAACCTGTTTTAAACAAATTTCCTCTGTGGGATAATTTTACTTTACCTGCCCCTCTACGACATGTGGATAATATTCCTGTGACTTCACTCATTGAGAAATTGGATACTAATAATCTTCACCGTATATATTCTTAAGTGGGTGTATGGCTTTTGGTATCACGGAACTAAGTATTTTCCCATAGGCGACCATTATAACGTTCAGGCAAAAAAAAATATGACCCCATCACTTTAATTTTGGCATTCAAGTATCTTTGTCAAGTGTAGTCCTTCAGACAACTTGTTCTGACCCCAAAACAAGGGTTCATGCAACAAACACGAAAGAACAATTGACAGCAAGGGAAGTACCGGTCACGAGCACATATTTTGCAGGGAATTCCCTACAAAAATACATCAAAGGTGAATTGTATTTTTTAGGCCCAAAAGTCATCAAACCACCCTCTTTTTTATCTGGAATATTCATCAATAATGCAAGATGTCAACAGAATGCTTCGAACGTTTACTGAAACAATTTATTTTCCCAAGGCTGTTTATTTTTAGAAATTGCATCACTTCACAACATTTCAAGGCGGGTATTTCAGTGATACCTTTTGTGTGTGTTGGTATTATGTATTGGTGTTTAATGTTGTATTCGTTGTTTTTGACGACACCAGCACATTGCCTTCCGTAATGCATTCCTTCGCCTTATTTATCATAAGCTTCGTAAGCCTGTTTCTGCCGTTAATGCGTATATTCCTTCTGGACCCTCTTTCAACATAACACCACATGCTAAGAAGTTGTACACCACTGTTCGCAATGATGCCTCGGCTGAGTCCGTTGTCATTACATAAATTACTGGTGTCATTGCAAACTGCGAGGTTGTAATCTTGTTTTATCGTTATCATTCTGGGTGCATTATCCCCATGTATAATCTTATACCGTGTTCTCATGGGTAAATTGTATCCACGGATTGTGTATTTCAGGTTTTTTGTATATTTCGTCTCATTACTCAACCAATTTCTTTTCTGGGTTGTGGACAGGGATCAGCACAGACGGCATTTTCTGAATGTGCTGATTGGTGTGCTCATTTATTTTATTTTATGAAGTGCTGCGCATTTTTGTTCGTCTCCTTTCTTGAAACAAGCTCCAACATACGTTGTAACTTGTTGGGTTTGGGGTGATTGTGACGTAGTGAGCTTCACAAGGTTGGATCCGCTCTTTTGTTTGTTGCACTCGTTACTTGTTGGCAGACAGAATTTAATTGGAAAGCATAATTTATAGTTTGCCTTCAAGTATAATGAGACATTCCATCATACTCAGTCAAATCTAGTTTTACTACATGGAGTACTAAATTCTCCTCTTAAATTGTTTCTTAAAACTAGCAAAAATTGTGAATGAACTGTCATTCACTGCAGGGGGCGCGGTAGCTTAGTTGGTAGAAGCGCAGGCTGCAAGCTGAGAGATCCTCGGTTCGAATCCCACCTTGGGCAAGACACTTCATCCCCATTGACCACGTGGGGGCACGGTGGCGTTGTGTGCTAAAGCGTGCTGCTCGTCGATGGTGCGCATGCCTTCAACCTATGCTAACCCTACTCGTGTGGAGTTAGTGTGTTGGGGAGCCTGACAGTTGCTCCCCGTTGCTCGCGGTAGTTTTCTCTGGGTACTCTGACATGAGGTGGGCCTGGCTGTCGAATGTGTCGTTAAACCCCAATAAATAAATAAATAAATAAATTCACTACAGTTCATTATTAGAGATAGGTATGTTAGAAGGACCATTAATTCTCTTCAACAGTTGTGCTGGAGTTTTTACTAGGAAATTTTACTATTCAAATTATCTTTGCCCCCGCATTTAATTATTAAATGCGAGGTGTTAAAGCAGGTGGCTGATGCAATACTAGTATAGGCAGCAAAATCAACAATTAAAGACTCTCTCTCTCATTGATGCCTTTGATTTCTACAGTACGTGGAGAGTGGATTGTAACTAAATCACCCGCGGAGTGGAGTTATCACCCAAACTATAACTTTCAATTTTTGTATATATCGGCTAAAAACACTGGCAATGTTTCAGCCAATGGACCTCCGGGTTTAACCCGGAGGTCCATTGGCTGAAACTTTGCTTGTGCTTGTTATGCTTTGCAACAAATCTGCAATTATTGCTTGGGTGGAATCTCCACTCTGCGGGTGATTTAGTGATAATACACTCTCCACGTACTGTATTTAAGCAGTCTGCTTTCACTGTAAAATCAGAACTCATATTCTCACTATAGTTCGGCAGAACTAACTCCTAATAGCTTGGCGGAGCTAATGACTGATTGAAAATAAACTCTAAGAGCTCATGTTGCGAAAGTTTATTAGGTATGCCTTAGTTTTAGTAATGGTCTAAATCATATATAGTTCGGCGAAAATAACCGATTTTGGCTGGTGTATTTATTTCATTTTCATGGACCTCTAAGAGTTTTGGTTGTTTTCAGAAATGTGAGTGATGTTAAAAACTTAGGTCTAGGAATTTTAATTGACCTAAACTGGTCAAGTTATTTTAGGACAGCGGCTTTAACTCAACATAAGAGCTTCAGCTCCCATTAAGAGTTGGTAGGAAGTACCTCCTTAAAACCTGGGTGAATGGAATTTTCATGGAAAATCATTTATTTTTACATCTTGAATTAATAAATTATATCCATCAGTAAACTTTATATTTGTGTTGGAGTTGTATTCCACAGTGTGTTGGGGAGCCTGACAGTTGCTCGCCGTTGCTCGGTGGTTCTCTCCGGGTACTCCGACACGAGGTGACCTTGGCTGTCGAAAGTGCCGTTAAACCCCAATAAATAAGTAAATAAACCCGACCTGGCTAAGTCTAAACAATAGAATCTGGTGAATCAAAATTAACCACTAGATGACCACATTGGGAGTCGGTCCTTAGACCCCAAAAAATTCACAACGTTAGGACCCGCCCCGCAAACTCCTCCATAGCACGCAGGGTCAATCCCATGGGTATGGAATCTATACTAATGCTACGGCTAGGGGCTATGGGACTCTCTCTCTCCCTGTCTCTCTCTATCCTAGCTATTTCTGCAAAAAGTTGAGGGGCAAGTCTCCCTGTTCCTCCCCCTGATGTCCTGGTCATGGCAATTTTTAAACTAGTAAAGCACGGTTTGTACGACACTTCTAAAATGGTTCACAAAACAACGCCCGTTTCAATTTTTCGTCCTTCGTCTCAACAAAATAATAATACCGTAGCGAACGCAGTGAGCTCTGCAGGTAACGCGTGAGATTTTTCAGTATTTCAATCAGAAGTTTCTAAAGGCTATGGAAATAAGCCATGGAAATGAAAAATGAAAGTGTCAATGACACTGTAGCTCAACTTGACAAACTTGAACTTGGTAAGTTATAAATGAAATGGCAAATTGAAGATCATTGGTACCAATGTTATTTGATGAAATTTCAACATAACAGCATTGTGTGTGCAAAATGTCCATGAGAGTAATCCATGCATTGTTAAATGTAAACTGTAAGACTGGCTAAAGGAAGAATGTTGATACACAAATACAGTATGTTCAGAGGTTATTGTAAATTTCACAGAAATGAATGCTAATCAATAGCTCTTATCTAAAGGTCTTGCCTAATGAGCACACCAAGTTCAAAATCAATCCTATGATAAATGAGGCCATGTCAAAGAATGTTGATGCACAAATGCAATAAATTTAAAGATGGTTGCTAACAGCAACAGTTTTTGATGGAAATGAAAAGAAAATCAATAGATCCTATCTTTGTCACCCTGCATAAGCATACAAAGTTTCAAAACAACCTGATAATGAATGTGCCCTCTGAGGCATGCCAACGGAAGATGTTAATGCGTAAATGCACTAAGTAGAAGGTCATTGCATGTGGCAATGGGTTTTTTTTTTTGGGGGGGGGGGGGGGGAGGGGGGTGGGATTATGGAAATTCATGAACATACCCTGCAGAGAGTGCAAAAGGGGTAAGTTGATGCACAAATGCAGTAAGTTCAAAGGCTGGTGATAACGACAATAATTTTTTATGGAAATGCAAAAAAGCAATAGCGCACATCTAGAGGTCACCCCGAACACACATACCAAGTTACAAAGTGATCCGATCATAAATGTGCCCTGAAAGATGTGTTAAAGGAGAAAATTTTGAGGTCTGACTAAACTAAGTTCAAAGGTCAGAGGCAACATTGTTTGACAGAAATGGAAGAAAATCGACAGCTCCCATATAGATGTCACCCCACACAAGCACACCAAGTTTGCAAGCGATCCAATCATAAATGTGCTCTGCAGGGTGTGTCAAAGGGAAATATTGATACTTAACTGCACTCAGTTTTTACTAAGTTCATCGAAGGTCATTGCCAGTGGTAACATATTTTGACGGAAATGGAAGAAAATCGATAGCTCCCATCTAGAGGTAACCCCAAACAAGCATACAAAGTTTCAAACCGATCTGATCATAAATGTGCCCTGGAGGGCATGCCAACCATATTGATGCCTGGCGAAACTAAGTTCAAAGATCGTTACCAGCGGCAACATTTTTTGACGGACGGAAATGGAAAAAAATCGATAGCTCCCATCTGGAGGTCACCCCAAACAAGCATGCCAGGTTTCAAAGCAATCCGATCATAAATGTGCCCTGTAGGGTGTGCCAAAGGGAAATATTGAGGTCTGACTAAACTAAGTTCTAAGAACGTTGGCCGCGGCAACATTTTTTGACGGAAATGGAAGAAAATCTAAAGCTCCCATTTAGAGTTCTCCCCAAACAAGCATGACAGGTTTCAAAGCAATCCGGTCATAAATATGCCCTGTAGGGTGTGCCAAAGGGAAATATTGAGGTCTGACTAAACTAAGTTCTAAGAACGTTGGCCGTGGCAACATTTTTTGACGAAAATGGAAAAATGAAAGTGTCAATGACACTGTAGCTCACCTTGTTAAGACATGTACATGTATAGTATGTGACACAGCAATGACAAATATCTAGGTAATGACCTGATAACAAAGGTACATATAAAGTATTGTAACGGTCTGTACATAAATACTGACCGCAGCCTGTAACAAATGTCTAGGTAAAGTATTGTAAAGGTGGGTGACAGTTGGATGCTAAACTAGAAAAGAAATCTTTGAGTGCCAGAGTGGGTCTGACTGAACCCCAAAATATTTGTTCTCATAGGACAGCGATAACAATAGCACCCCAAAACACACTCATTTCTGTCCCAAGGTGAAAACAAAGGTACCCTAGAAGTTTCGTGAAGATCAGTTCATAAATACGAGCTGTATAGAAGTTGTGACAAAAAACTGATTGGACCTAATTTCGGTACAAAATGGCCACTGGCAGCCATCTTGAATTTTGGACCGCACTGAGAAACACTCGTTCTCGTCCCAAGGTGATAACAAAGGTACCCAAGAAGTTTCCTGAAGATCGGTTGATAAATACAGCATCTAGTCCGAGCTGTATTGACATGTGCACTTACAGTGTATAAGTAGCACTAAATAAATCAAAATTGAACTAATTTGCCTAATTTCTGCACGAGAAAAACACCCGTACTGTATGTGATGTATTCCATTTTACTAAACATTCATACAAAAAATTATTCAAATCAGAACCTTCATACAGAAGTTCTGTACAAAAGACTGATTGCACTAATTTTGCTACAAAATGGCTGCTGGTGGCCATCTTGAATTTCGGACCACACCCAAAAACACCCGTTCTCATCCCACGGTGATAACAAAGGTACTCAAGAAGTTTCGTAAAGATCGGTTCATAAATACGGCCTCTAGCCTGAGTCATATAGAAGTTGTGTACAAAAAAAAAAACTGATTAGACCTAATTTCGGTACAAAATGGCCACTGGCAGCCATCTAGAATTTTGGACCGCACTCAGAAACACTCGTTCTCGTCCCAAGGTGATAACAGAGGTACCCAAGACGTTTCGTGAAGATCGGTTGATAAATACAGCCTGTAGCCCAAGCCGTATTGACATGTGTACTTACTGTGTGTAAGTTGCACTGAAAAAATCAAAGTTCATCTGATTTGCATAATTTCTGCACGAGAAAAAAACCCCGTATTATATGTGATGTACCCCATGGTACTAAACATTCACACAAAAAATGTTTCAAATCAGCGCTTTCATATGGAAGTTCTGTGCAAAAATCTGATTGCCCCTAATTTTGTACAAAATGGCTGCCATCGGCCATCTTGAATTTCGGACCGCACCCAAAAACACTCGTTCTCGTCCCAAGGTGATACCAAAGGTACCCAAGAAGTTTCGTAAAGATCGGTTTATAAATACGGCCTCTAGCCCGAGCCGTATTGGCATTTGCACTTACAGTGCTGAAAGTAACACTAAATACATCAAAGTTAGTCTAATTTGCATAATTTACGAACGAGAGAAAAACCCGTATTATATGTGATGTATGCCATGGTACTAAACATTCATACAAAAATATTATTCAAATAAGAGCTTTCATATGGAAGTTCTGCGCAAAAATCTGATTTCACCTAAGTCTGTACAAAATGGACGCCAGCGGCCAACTTGAATTTCGGATCAGACCCCAAAACACTCGTTCTCGTCCCACGGTCATAACAAAGGTACCCAAGAAGTTTCGTAAAGATCGGTTCATAAATACGGCCTCTAGCCCGAGCCGTATTGAATTGAATTGACGGACAGACGGACGACTGGCCATGGCATAAGCTCGAATTTGGCTTCGCCAAAGTTGGGCTAAAACCCCGTATTATATGTGATGTATCCCATGGTACTAAACATTCATACAAAAAATTATTCAAATCAGCGCTTTCATATGGAAGTTCTGCGCATAAAACTGATTGCACCTAATTTTGTACAAAATGGCTGCCAGCGGCCAATTTGAATTTCGGATCGGACCCCAAAACACTCGTTCTCGTCCCACGGTCATAACAAAGGTACCCAAGAAGTTTCGTAAAGATCGGTTCATAAATGCGGCCTCTAGCCCGAGCCGTATTGAATTGTTGGCGGACAGACGGTCGACTGGCCATGGCATAAGCTCAAATTTGGCTTCGCCAAAGTTGAGCTAAAAAATGATAGCTCCCATCTAGAGGTCACCCCAAACAAGCATGCCAGGTTTCAAAGCAATCTGATCATAAATGTGCCCTATAGGGTGTGCCAAAGGGAAATATTGAGGTCTGACTAAACTAAGTTCTAAGAACGTTGGCCGCGGCAACATTTTTTGAGGAAAATTGAAGAAAATCGATAGCTCCCATTTAGAGGTCACCCCCAAACAAGCATACCAAGTGTCAAAGCGATCTGGTCATAAATGCGACCAGTGAGGTGTGCCAAAGGAAATTGTGGACGTACTAACGTACGTACGTACGTACGTACGACGACGGACGAGAAGTGATGGCATTAGCTCAGCTTGACTTTGTCAAGTTGAACTAAAAATCGTGTTTTTATGCCGACGGGCATGTTGAATCTCTCCGGAAGTCGGGTGCGAGAGTTTTAAAAAAATAGCTTTTCGTATATTCTACTAATCTTTCCAAATAAAGATAATTTAAAAGTAAATATAGGACATATGTTAATTATCCATTTCTGTTTTGTTACCTATTTGAACGTAAACTTTTTGTTTAGCTTAACGAAGTTTACGAGAAATGCAAATTGCGAACCACTGACCCGAGTGGGAGGAGCTACAAACCAAGGTTTGAGCGTGCTAAATGAGCGAATATATTTGATATTGACGTCACGATTACATTTGACAAAGCAATTCTGACTATGCACTCTGGTATAACATGAAAAGTCTCAAATATAATTTACACTCTAGGCTGAGAGCGTAGGAGTATTAATTAACAGATGTAGATTTATTTATTGGTGTTTAAGGTCGCATACTTATGCACAATGGCTGATCATGACCGTGACAGTTGTACGGGTGGAGGAAGCCGGAGTACCCGGAGAGAACCACCGAGCAACGACGAGCAGCTGCCAGCTCCACAACATCGTAACTCCGCACTGCAGCACAGGCAGGGTTAGACTGGTTGAAGACATGCGCACCATCGACGTGCAGTACGCCTTAGTACGTCATCGTGCCCCCATGTGGACACTCTGGGTTAAGTGCCTTGTCCAAGGACATAACGCGGGAGTCCGAAGCGATCGCTCAGACGGTCACCTATCGGAGGACTAACCGTGCTCGACGTTGCTTAACTTCGGTGATCGGACGAGAACCGGTTACTGCAACGCCACCGCACCCCCTAACAGATGTAGATAGCTAAGTGTATAAAACAACCATGTAATAATTAAATTTGAGTAGAATAAATGCATTCTTTTATGAAATACGATATCTCACACAACAAGCAGGGACGTGGCTGGGGGGCGGGGGTGGGGGGTAGGGTAGTGAATTTCCAACTAGAGGGAGGGACCGGGAGGGGGAACCGGTCCCTCCCCAGTTGGAAATTCACTACCGAGAAAACTTTTGAAAATGAAGCCATGAAAGGGGGCATAACATTGATTCTGGTAACTGAAATGTCAACACATTTATGATAGAATTATCAGGTTATTATTATTTGGTATTATTCAGGGAATTGAATATGTGCTAAATGGGGGACGCGGTGGCGTTGCCGTAACCGGTTCTCGTCAGGTCACCGAAGTTAAGCAACGTCGAGCCGGTTAGTCCTTGAATGGGTGACCCTCTGAGTGATCGATTCGGACTCTCGCGTTGTGTCCTTTGGCAAGGCACTTCACACCAATTGTCCACATAGGGGCACGATGACGCCGTGTACTAAGGCGTACTGCACGTCGATGGTGCGCATGTCTTCAACCAATCTAACCCTGCCTGTGCTGCAGTGCGGAGTTACGATGTTGGGGAGCTGGCAACTGCTCGTCGTTGCTCGGTGGTTCTCTCCGGGTACTCCTGCTTCATCCACCTGTAACGGACACGATATGACCTTGGCTGTTAATGTGTCGTTAAACCCCAATAAATAAATAAATGTGCTAAACAAAATGCTCAAGCTGAGAACTTTGAGCAATTCACACTGTCTTAACATTAAATCAGATCTTTTGCAGGAATGATCAATTTTCGATGTTTCATCATTTTGTAACTGTGAATGATGGAATTAACTCATGATAACGATTTTACATGATGTGATTTTCTTGAAGTGCATTTCGAGGATTATTTTTTTATTACGATAAGTAAACGATCTATAAAAATATCGTACCGATTAACATCATGCATACTTATGAAGCTCGATATTGCGTACACTGTAGTTGTAAATAGTAGCAAACTGGAATTTTTACCGATTTGAAATCGAGTTGGAATTCTGGGAAGTAAAGGAGACATCAGCATCACCAAAGAAGCTCTAAAATACAGATAGGTGGAATTTCCAACTACTCATGACTTGCCCTCCGAATTTCCAACTATTGGAAATCCACACACACACACACCTGTCGCCACGTCACTGATAACAAGGATAGTGTATTATAAACCGGAAAGGCAAACACGCCGATCAGAAAAAATTCATGGATAAAATCCTGCCAATTATAAAGGGTGAAAAAAACCGCTGGAAACCTGCGTCCGATGTCGGTGCATGATTGCCACAAATGTGCTCGGACTTGTACGGTAGAATCACACCTCAAGGTGAAACATTTTCCGATGCTCCAAGAGTGAGAGTTAGCCTAGAACTGACTTTTACACATTACTTAAATGCATCAATGAATTCCTGAACAATACTCTGACAGCTCATTGGTCCCGTTTCCCGCCAAAACGCCCACCCACTTTACATATAGAATATACCCATAGTAGTTCACAAGTGGTGAACATTTCGTACACCAAGCTACTTTGGGTATATTTTATTTATACCATGATCGTCAGATTATTAAGAGTCGCTATTTTTCTCGATTTTACTGAGCAGCAGACGTACATACGTGCGAATCTGTTTTTGTTTACATGAGCATCAGTGGGCGGTACTTCCGCTGTCAATTTTATCGCCGAAATGAAATGGAAAAAAATATGCGCAAATCACGGAGCCTTTTTCATTTCAATAACATAATAATTATGGATGCTTTATTAACATGAGGCAACGCATGTTTGTTAATTTTGGGTATCTTCTAAGGTAAACTCATTTAAAACGTAATGAATAATTGTAGCTTTCATTTCACTCTTCCCGAGGCGACGAGCCATAAATTTAGACAAGTTTGCATTCAAGTCGAGGTCGCCAAAGGTCAACTTGGATGCAGTTTCACTGTTGATGTAAAATTTTAACTATTGAAATCCCATTGCTGGCGTGTTCACCGCGGTTGGTGTGTAAAGCTAAAATTTATGTCATAGACATTTTATATAAGATATAGTATAAACATTTTTAACCATCTATGCAACGCCCAGACAATTTTTTCTCGCTAATCTCCTCCGAAACGCGGGAAAAGAACATTGACTTTTACATGGTTGTCGTCTGCATGGTTTGTCAACAAACACCGACGACGAGTAATTAGCAAATTTTTTGCTGTCGAAAGTCTACTATTTTATTATAATTTTATGAAATTAACTACTGCCCCGCTCACATTCGAAAAGGTTGAATGACAATACTTCTTTATCGTTAAGATATTTAACCCTTTACCTAACATGAAAAGCAGACGACACTTGCAAAAAAAATTCTGGAATAACTAATATTTTTCATTTTTTGTCTCGAAAACATAGGCTTTGACCCCTCATTGGAACGAGCTCGAGGAGCTCGTTCCAACGAGGGGTCATAACCTATGTTTTTGAGACAAAAAATGGAAAAATAATTGGCGATTTTTGAGAATAGCGCTGGCCGGTTCTGGCTGTTACGTTGGGTAAAAGGTTTAACAAAACACAAGGCAAACATACACATTTCGCCCCGTTTCTTATTATTATTCAGACATTAGGTTCAAATTAATTTCCATATCCACACATACACCGCTCACCTCCACAAAAATATAAAAAAAGTAAAAATTACTTCATTATTTGATCTACATTCCGGCCCCTATGGATTAACACTTTACCAAACACACTTTTTTGTTTGGGGCGGGGGAGGGGGGATAAACTGAATTTCTAGGCATATTTTGTTATCCCAAAACTGCGTTCGCTTCTAGGTTGCACCTATTTTCATATTACTTTGTATAAAACGGGAAGATGTTTAAATAAGAATAAACTTTTAAAACTTTTAGCGTTTTAATAAAATAACCCAATGAATCAATGAATGCGAGTTGTATTACAGAAAATATTTGATAAATAATCTAGTTGTGTATGTACATGATTGAGTGTAACCGTTATGTTACAATTTGTTATGATAACTTTAGTCTAACACCCACAAACTATATACTGAGTCAGAGTAGAACATGCAACACTTGCTTCAAATCATAATAAAAGTTTTAACCTTCCGGTGCACAACCTCTAAAGTTTGGACTGTGCTAAATCATGCGTCTGTCCCAAGTTTTTTTTTTCAAATCTAATTCTCTTTATATTTGATGGAATACTTCATATGTGATCAAATATACCGTGCAAATAGCGTGCTACGAATCTCAAATTAAACTCAAAAACGATATGGATTCGAATCCCGAAACTTGAATCACACGACTTTGAATCAGACGCAATGTAACCATAATAACGATCATTATGTACCCGTGTTAATTCACGAGACTGAATATGGAATGTATCTTGTGATACACGCATGCCCTGCCTAAAAACGTTCTACGGCATCATGTTCCCAGGTTACCACCATACCGAACTTTCATTGTATCTTACAGTCAACATGTATTTTGTCCGTATTAACTCCGCAACTGTCGTGTATCCGACCCCCTGATACAGACGTTTGTATCAGGGGGGCGGATACAAGCACGTTCCTTTCGCGTGAGTTCCATTTTGTTTCTTTTTGTTCATCCGTACGAATAAATACTTCCTTATATATTCGTCTACATTCTTGTTTTATCCCCAATATATTGTAAGATAAAATGATTATTACCATTATGTGGATGTACAAAATATGTATCCGAGTCTCGCCCCGGGGTCTAAGGGTAGATCACGACTCGTCTTCGACTCGTCGTGATCTGCCCTTAGAACCCGGAGCTCGACTCGGATACATATTTTGTTCATCCACATAATAGTAATAATATAACAATAACATAATTTTGGAGGGCATTATGGCTCATTAGCGGCCCTGCAGCAATGACGAACAGCCAAAGGGGTTATTAAAGGCCCGAGACGAAGTCGAGGGCCGTTAATAAGCCCATGGGCTGTTCATCATTGCTGCAGGGCCGCTAATGAATCATGATGCCTGACAACAATCATGTTATTACTATTATTACCACTCCCTGTTACAGCTAACCGTACGAGGGAATTGCTGGAAGAAATAATCACTAAAGTCGGTTGATATTTCTGTTTCGATCATGCGTTCGACTACAGTTCAGAAATACAAAGGGACGTCATCCGAATGAGAGTAATTCATTTGACCATGGAATCTAAAATTAGCCGGGCCGCGGGCCACTAATGGCTATTTATACCATTATCGCCCGCGGCCCGGCTCCGTCGAATGACGTCACTGAAATTATGGAGTTTTAACGGGCCTCCAAACTTATGTTAATCGACTAGTAACTTATAGATTGAGTGGTAATAATCTCTATTTACCGAAAATGCGATCGCAACATAATCTTGAATGTCGACAAGAAAGATGTTATAACACAGAGTAATGGTGGAGAATCGAACTGGGAGGATGTAGAATGTTTCGAGTTTCCCCTAAACGATCTATCGATGTTCAATGAGGAGACAGACGTCTCTCGTTGAGTTAGACATTCGGGAATTTGACTATGAGTATGAAAAACCATTTGTTAACGTACCCTGAAGGGGCGAGCTAACAAATAGTTTTCCACAGTCAAATTCTCGAATGTCTACCGAAACAAGAAACGTTTATCTCCTTTGTAATTCCAGACATCATTAGAAGTGAAACAATTCTCCAAACCTGTTTTATTTGAAGGAAAACAATAAAAAATGTCATTTTCGAACTCGGTCTATTTGCCATGACTGAATTTACAGAATGTGTTCGATTCGTGACTCAGGTGACGTAAGAGTTGACAAGAGGGAAGGGAGATTGTGCGTAGCGTAGGTACAGACATGTTTTATTTGACCCGCTTCCTGAAATCAAAGCACGGTAAGAGTGAATTTACCTGAGATTAGAGCACGGAGCCAACCGGTTCACAGCTAATCAAAACACGGAGTATGCTAGATCGTCTAGTGTTTGAGATGTAAAACCAGTCCACAAAAGCCCTGAAAATCATCATAGGACAACTGTCATGAGACACAAAAGTCCCATAACCACTATCACCATAAAGCCTATCGCCTAGGAGTTACAGGGACCAACTGAAGAGAAGATCTAGGTGCAAATAAATCCGGTAAGTCCCCTGATATTGAAACGTGTCAAGTCTCAGATTGAAAATACTTGGGGAAGGGAGCTTCCAGATCCCAATCTCAACACAGTGTCGTTAATGTCTCGCCCTCACTGTCCAAACTCGGTTACAACTTCTCTGAACCCATTGTGCAACAGTATTTACGCTGTGAACATTAATACAACTAGACAAAGGTAAAAGGCTACAACCATTTGGAGGGATAAAGGAATAGACTTTGTCAGTCTACTGCATCAATATGTTTATCTGTCGGTGTTAATAATACTGTAAACATATCAAGCAACAAAAGTTCAGCTTGTATTGATTCTGTGAGTGGATTCAGCTGGAAATTCACTTCCATTAATGACAGCAGGCTCTTTAGACTCTGGATATTAATATCTGCAAGACAAAGAAAAAGAAAATTAAACTGCCATAACATTACCAGGGAAACACCAAAATCTATCGACATGTGATTATTTGCTATGTCGGCCTATGTTGATATATGTCATATCGGCTCGGCTCACTTGCTCGTCGGTGTGTCAAGGTTGCATAAATAAAATATTGCCAGCTCAAGAATTTCGAAATAATAGACGACTAGAGATGGGGAATATACCGAAAAACCGAACCTATACCAAAACACCCCAAAAACGAACCGAACCAATCGATGAATACCGGAACCGTCTGAAGTTTCACATTTGCCTACCTTCGCTATTTATAAGTCTCTGTTGGGGCTTGATAACAGTTGAAAGGTTCAAGTTCATGAAAGAAGTGACTGATTTTGTTTTCAGTTTTTTTAATCCTCAAATGACTGCGCAGCTGTCTTGAATTCCCACCAGACTATAGTCTGTACATGTCCAACTGCTTAGCAGCGATTTCTAGTCAAGTCTTGGCTGCCTTTTAAGGCAGCCAACACCTGACTAGAAATCACTGCCCAAGTGTTTTGTCTATTGTCAGCAGGACCTCCTAAATTATTTATTTATTGGTGTTTGAGGCCACACACTTATGCACAATGGCTAATCTTGACCGTGACAGATTTATAGGTGTAGGAAGCCGGAGTGCCCGGAGAGAACCACCAAGCATCGACAAGCAACTGTCAGCTTCTCAACATGCTAACTCTGTTCAAGCTCCGCTCAAGCAGGGTTACAGTGGTTGAAGACGTGCACCATCGATGTGCAGTACGCCTTAGCACACGGCGTCATCGTGCCCCCATGTAGACAACCGGGATAAAGTGCCTTGTCCAAGGACACAACGCGGGTCGTCTCGGACGGGGATCGAACTCGGGACCTCTGGGACATCCTAAAAATGACATGTCAGGGCACATGCTCTGAGATCGCAAATGCCTGAAATAGGTCTGTAAACGCTGAGGTTCGTTCGCACCATCGATGTGCAGTACGCCTTAGCATACGGCGTCATCGTGCCCCCATGCCTGAAATAGGTCTGTAAACGCTGAGGTTCGTTTAGAACACGTCACAAAATTACTGTAGATGTGACTTCTAGTTGTAAAATATTACCACTGTTGGGCTCATTGACAGTGTCATTTATAGCATTGTGGTAGAATCCTACCACAACAACTTATGTTTTCCTGATGTGAACTATCAGCAAAGATTAGTCATGTCAGATACCGAATACCGACCCGATATCGAGGTATACCCCCCTAAAAATACCGAAACCGATACCAAACACAAAATTCCAATACCGCCCATCTCTACAAACGACAGTCGTATCTCACAATCATTGTTCTAACATTTTTTTTCCGTTGCCGAGATTCTACATCTTTTGGCGGATGTTGCTATAAGCAAACAATGCTCAACAGCAACAACAACAACAAAAGTTTACCACAGGTTTCGATTCGTAAATCTACGACAGCGCAGAACCACCACACTGACTTCACTTATTATCTTGTTAAAACAATTTAATATCTTGTGAAAACAATTTATTAATGTTGTTAAAACAATTTAATATCTTGTTAAAACAACTTTGTTAAAGCAATTTAATATCTTGTTAAAACAACTTTTGTTAAAACAATTTAATATCTTGTTAAAAAAAACTTTGTTAAAACAATTTAATATCTTGTTAAAACAACTTTGTGAAAAATTGAAGATATATGTTTTCTTCTAACTTTATAGGTGTTGCACATCTTCAAGGCATACACGTGTAACCATATCCCAAAGTTTCAACTCCCTACATTAGAAACAGAGGAAGTTGTTGATAACGCCATGAAGGCACCCTCAATTAAAAAACACATGAAGTTTTTTAAGTCGAAAAAAGGCAATAATTTTCAGAAAAAATATTTTTTTCCGCAAACTTTATAGATGTTGCATATTTTCATTGTGCGTTACCATATCCTAAACTTTAAAATCTCTACATTGCAAGCCGTGGAAGGATTTCATTGCACCACGGAGGTATCCTCAATTAAAAAACACAGGAAACGCCTCGGTCAATATAAGTTTTTTAGGTTCATATCACATCATATTCACCACCACAATCGTCCATAATTGTATAAGGGTACTAAGGTCGGTAATCAGGCTTAAACCACGATAAGGGTTTTAACCACGAGGCTCTGTCGAGTTTTATTTATACAATGTTGTTAATAAATAATCAACTTTGTCACTTAAAATGGGGAAAAAACGATACTTTCCATCGCAAACACATGGGTTTGTGTTCTTTACATTTGCGCCGGTGGGCAGTACTTCTTGAGACATCGTCAAAGTTGCTTGAATTTACCTTGCTTTCTCAGCCAAATTATTATTACCAATTCTTAGGTTTTATTTTAAATATTTCAATGTAAGTATTGTAAACTTAATAAGTCATTGCACGTAGTAGATAGTACCGCAAAACGTCGCATGTTTGAATGAAACATTGCGAAGTGTGAATGTTTCGAAGTCTGCAAATGGGGTCATGTCAAAAGTCAAGTTGGCTGTAGTTCCTACTATAGGTGTAAATGTTTGTAGTGGAATTCCTCTTGAGAACTTTTTAGCCACAGCAGAAGCTTTACACTGGTAGTGGGGTTAAAAGCTCAAATTTAACATAAGGCTTTTCAAGGTAGATGAGCATGGTATAAAATAATGCCTTAGAGATGAAGCAAGAATACAATATACAAAGTTACGAATGGGACTCAAGAACCTCTGCTTTGAGAAACTTGCATATTTTGTGCCAGAGGCGGCGGAACCAGGGAGGGGGGCACAGGGGACACGTGCCCCTCCACTTTTTCCACATACATGTTGCGGGGTTACACAATGACTTAAATAGGCACATGCCATCGTGCTAATATACAGGCATTCCTGTAATATTGTTTGCAAATCCAAACAACATTTGGCCAATGAATCCCACCCTCGGTCGTTTCGGATCGTTTCTTCTACTTCGACCATCTTCTAGGCTAGTCTTCGGGTTGGAAGATGATTGAAGTAGAAATAGTCAGGGCAGTGACCACACCGCCGCATGCTCATCTAAACGAGACACTATAGTGAGTCACGCTACATTTACCGAGATACGATTGTAACTTTTCCTCCCATTGGGCTGAACCATGGTAGCCTTGAAAATTGTGCCCCTCCACTTTTATTGAGCTTCCGCCGCCTCTATTTTAGGCTCCCTATTTCACAACTTTCACCACCGGGCCGAGACAATGTTGTTAATTTGTTAGATGTTAAAATCTCAACTAAAAGGCAATAGCAGAGAGAAATTACACGAGGAATTCTTCTGGAATCTTCCTGCAAATTCCCAATAAGATTGCAATGACGCAAAAACATATTTGTCACCTGTGATCAAGTTGTTCTCTGCATTGAGATTGCGCAGTTCTTTAAATTCATAGACAACGCTGGGTATTTTATCAAATTGATTGAATGATATATCCAATACCCTCAGGTTGGCAATACTCGTCAGCTCATCTGGAAGACTAGTTAATTTATTGGAGTCCAAGTGTAACTCTACAAAAGAAAAAAGTACATAATTAACAATACATATCAGCTTCTATCATATGACCCGTTTTGTTCACTTTAAAATATTTGATATTTTGTTTTCAAATTAATCAGTGATAAATAAAGCCTTCCGTCAATTTCATTGGTCAATTTCAAAACTGGACAATTTGATTGGCTAAACAAAATACAACTGGGTGGCATTTGCATAATTTCAGTAGGGAGAATTTACGTTATCTGTCCTATTTAGGGTGGGTTATATTGTATTAATCTTTTACCTACAAGAAAAACGCCATTCATTTTTTTATCTTTTCACTTTTTGCTTCCAAAACATAGGCTATGACCCCTCATTGGAACGAGCTCGACGAGCTCGTTCCAATGAGAGGTCATAACTTATGTTTTGGAAGCAAAAAATGGAAATTTTTAGTTATACGAGGATGTTTTTTCCAAGTGCCGTCTGCAACTCAAGTCTGGTGATGGGTTAAACAAGTCATACTAAGTGGCTAATTTGTGCGTGTTTGTGTCATATGATAAACAGAATATGGAATGAGTGTTTTTCTCATATGATATCTATGAAACTCGTCCGAATTTTCAGTTTGGGCTCGCCAATACGGAAAATTCTTAGACTCGTTTCATAAATATTATATGAGAAAAACACTCATTCCATATCCTTTATATCTGAAACCTGGACAAGTTCATTGTCACATTTCTATGAGAACCCCTATAAATCTCAGCTTATCTAAACCTCGACAAGTTATTTTGTCAGAGTCCAAAGTGAACGTCTAGAAAAAGTACAAAACCAGACTGCTAGTCTTATGCCGCATGTCGCAAAAATAAATTCCTAGCCAATATCCTAAGTCAAGTAGAGTTGACGTGTTCGTCTTGATATTACACGGGACTCGTTGGGTGAATTGATGTGTTCTTCTAGATAATATTTGGAACTGATTGTGGAGTTCATGTGTTGCTACGGATACTGGTTTAGACTGATTGGGGCGCGCTGACGAGTAGTTCCTCTAGATATTACTTGGGACTGATTGGGTGAATTGATGTGTTCTTCTAGATAATATTTTGAACTGATTGTGGAGTTCATGTGTTTCTACGGATACTGGTTTGGATTGATTGGGGTGACCTGACGTGTTCATCTAGATATTACTTGGGACCGGTTGGGTGAATTGATGTGTTCTTCTACAAAATATTTTGAACTGGTTGTGGAGTTCAAGTGTTTCTACGGATACTGGTTTGGACTGATTGGGATGAGTTGACGTGTTCCGCTAGATATTACTTGGGACGGGTTGGGTGAATTGATGTGTTTTTCTAGATAATATTTTGAACTGATGTGTGTTCTACTAGATCCAAGCTAGGGCTGACTGGGTTGTGTTGATGTGTATTCTATCAGATTCTAATGTGAGCTGACGGAGTTGTATTGATGTGTGCTTAACTAGATACAAGTTTGGGCTGACTGGGTTGTGTTGATGTGTGTTCTACGAGATACTAGTTTGAGCTAACTGGGTTGTGTTGATGTGTGTTGTATTAGATACAAGTTTGGGCTGACTGGGCTGGGTGGATGTGTGTACTACTAGATACTAGTTTAGGCTGACTGGGTTGAGTTGATGTGTGTTCTACTAGGTACTAGTTTGGGCTGACTAGGTTTTGTTGATGTGTTTTCTACTAGATACTAGTTTGGGCTGACCTATGCTGAGTTGATGTGTATTCTACTAGATACTAGTTTGGGCTGACTGGGTTGTGCAGATGTGTGTTGTATTAGATACTAGGTTGGGCTGACTGGGTTGAGTTGATGTGTATTCTACTACATACTAGTTCGGGCTAACTGGGTTGAGTTGACTTGTGGTCCATTAGATACTAGTTTGGGCTAACTGGGTTGAGTTGATGTGTGTTCTTCTGGATAATAATTTGAGCTAACTGGGTTGAATTGATGTGTGGTTCATTAGATACTAGTTTGGGCTGACTAGGCTGAGTTGACGTGTTCTAGATACTAGTTCGTGCTAACTGGGTTGAGTTGATTTGTGTCCTACTAGATACTAGTTTGGAATAACTGGGTTTAGTTGATGTGTGGTCCATTAGATACAAGTTTGGGCTAACTGGGTTGAGTTGATTTGTGTCTTACTAGATACTAGTTTTGGCTAACTGGGCTGAATTGATGTGTATTCTTCTAGATACTAGTTTGGGCTGATTGGGTTCGTTGTCTTGTTCCAGATACTAGCTTGGGCCCACTGGGTTGTGTTGATGTGTGTTTTATTAGATACTAGTTTGGGCTGACTGGGTTGAGTTGACGTGTATTCTACTAGATACTAGGTTGGGCTCACTGGGTTGAGTTGATGTGTGTCCTACTAGGTAATAGTTTGGGTTAACTGGGTTGTGTTGATGCGTTTTGTATTAGATACTAGTTTGGGGTGACTGGGTTGAGTTGATGTGTATTCTACTAGATACTAGTTTGGGCTGACTGGGTTGTGTTTATGTGTTTTCTACTAGATACTAGTTTGGGCTGACCTGGGATGAGTTGATGTGTATTCTACTAGATACTAGTTTGGGCTGACCTGGGATGAGTTGATGTGTTTTCTACTAGATACTACTTTGGGCTGACCTGGGTTGTGTTGATGTGTTTTTTACTAGATACTAGTTTGGACTGACCTGGGTTGTGCTGGTGTGTTTTCTACTAGATACTAGTTTGGGCTGACCTGGGTTGTGTTGATGTGTTTACTAGATACTAGTTTGGGCTGACCTGGGATGAGTTGATGTGTATTCTACTAGATACTAGTTTGGGTTGACCTAGGTTGTGTTGGTGTGTTTTCTACTAGATACTAGTTTGGACTGACCTGGGTTGTGTTGATGTGTTTTCTACTAGATACTAGTTTGGGCTGACTGGGATGTGTTTTCTACTAGATACTGACCTGGGTTGTGTTGATGTGTTTTCTACTAGATACTAGTTTGGGCTGACTGGGATGTGTTTTCTACTAGACACTAGTTTGGGCTGACCTGGGATGAGTTGGTGTGTTTTCTACTAGATACTAGTTTGGGCTGACTTGGGTTGTGTTGGTGTGTTTTCTACTAGATACTAGTTTGGGCTGACCTGGGTTGTGTTGGTGTGTTTTCTACTAGATACTAGTTTGGGCTGACCTGGGTTGAGTTGATGTGTATTCTGCTAGATACTAGTTTGGGCTGACCTGGGATGAGTTGATGTGTATTCTACTAGATACTAATTTGGGCTGACCTGGGTTGTGTTGATGTGTTTTCTACTAGATACTTGTTTGGGCTAACTGGGATGAGTTGATGTGTATTCTACTAGATACTAGTTTGGGCTGACCTGGGATGAGTTGGTGTGTTTTCTACTACATACTAGTTTGGGCTGATCTGGGTTGTGTTGATGTGTTTTCTAGTAGATACTAGTTTGGGCTACTGGGTTGTGTTGAGGTGTTTTCTAGTAGATACTAGTTTTGGCTAACTTGGTTGAACAGATGTGTGTTCTACTAGTTACTAGTTTGGGCTAACTGGGTTTAGTTGATGTGTATTCTACTAGATACTAGTTGGGACTAATTGGGTGAGTTAACGCATTTTTCGGAATACTAATTTGGGCTAACTGGGTTGAATTGATGTGTTGTCCACTAGATACTGGTTTGGACTGACTGGATTGAGTAGACGTGTTCCAGATACCAGTTTAGCCTAACTGGATTGTGTTGATGTATGTTCTACTAGATACCAGTTTAGCCTAACTGGATTGAGTTGGGGTGTGTCATAGTAGATACTAGTTTTGGTTAACTGGGTTGAGTTGATGTGTATTGTACTCGATACTAGTTTGGGCTGACTGGGTTGTGTTGATTTGTGTCCTACTAGATAGTAATTTGGGCTGACTGGATTGAACTTTTGTCTGGTCCACTAGATACTAGTTTGGGCTGACTGGGTTGAGTGCTGTGTGTTCTAATAGATACTTGTTTGGGTTGTGTTCCTGTGTGTTCTAATAGATACTAGTTTGGGCTGACTAGGTTGAGTTGACTTGTTCCATATACTACTTTGGGCTGACTGGATTGAGTTGCTGTGTGTTCTTTTAGATGCTAGTTTGGGCTGACTGGATTGAAATGATGTGTGTTCTAGTAGATACTACTTTGGGTTGACTTGGTTGAATTGATGTGCGTTTTACTAGATAATAGTTTGGCTGAGTGGGTTGAGTTCATGAGTGTTCTACTAGGTACTGGTTTAGGCTGACTAGTTTAAATTGATGTGTGTTCTGCTAGATACTAGTTTGGACTGACTGGGTTAGTTGTCTTGTTCCAGATACTAATCTGGGCTGTCCTGGGTTGTGTTGATGTGTGTTCTACTACATACTAGTTTGGGCTAACTGGGTTGAGTTGATGTGTGTTCTACTAGATACTAGTTTGGGCTGACTGGATTGCGTTGATGTGTTTCTACTAGACACTAGTTTGGGTTGACTGGGATGAGTTGATGTGTGTCCTACTAGGTACTAGGTGGGGCCAACTGGGTTGTGTTGATGTGTGTTTTGCATTAGATACTAGTTTGGGATGACTGGGTTGTGTTGATGTGTGTTCTACTAGATACTAGTTTGGGCTGACTGGGTTGAGTTGATGTGTGTTCTACTAGATACTAGTCTGGGCTGACTGGGTTGAGTTGATGGTTTTTTTCTACTAGATACTAGTTTGGACCTGTTTGGGCTAACTGAGTTGAGTTGATTGTGTTCTCCTAGGTACTAGTTTAGGCCGACTGGGGTGAGTTGATGTGTGTTCTACCAGATACTAGTTTTTGGATTGACTGGGGTGAGTTGAGTTGTTCTAGATATTAGTTTGTGCTGACGTGGGTGAGTTGACGTGTTCTAGATTCTACTTTGAGCTGACTGAGGTGACTTGATATGTTCTTCTAGATGCCAGATTGGACTATTTGGATGAGTTAACATGTTCTTCTAGATAGCAGTTTCCACTCATTCAGAGCGTTGATGTGTTCCTGGTGATACTAGTTGGACTAATTTGATGTTTAGACGTGTTCTAGACACTAGTTTGGCTTGATTAGGTCCACTTGATGTGTTCTTCTAGATACTAGTTTAGACTGATTGGTTGAGTTGATATGTTCGTTGTGATACTAGTTTAGACAGAGGGTGGTAGTTGACGTGTTCCTGGTGATACTAGATTGGGCTGACTGGATATGTAGACCTGTGCTAGTTTGGATTGATTATTACCAATTGATGTATTCTTCTAGATACTAGTTTGGATTGATTAGGGTGAGTTGATGTGTTCCTCCTGATACTAGTTTAGACAGGTGGTGTGAGTTGACTTGTTCCTAGTGATACTAGTTTGGACCTATTGGATGCGTAGAGGTGTTCTAGTTTGGATTGATTATGGTCACTTGATGTTTTCTTCTAGATACTAGTTTAGATTGATTAGGGTGAGTTGAGGTGTTCCTCCGATACTAGTCTGGACTGAGAGGGCGTGTAAACGTGTTCTAGATACTAGTTTGGATTGATTGAGGTCAACTGACGTGTTCTTCTAGATAATAATGTGGATTTATTAGGGCGTGATGACGTGTTCCTCTAGATACAACATGGACTGATTGGGTGAGCTGATGTTTCCTCTAGATACGACGTTGGACTGACTGGGCTGAGCTGGGTTGATCCTCTAAATACTACTTTGGAGTAGTTGGGATGAGTTGATTTATTACTTGAACTACTATTTCGGAGGTGAGCTGGGGTGAGCCTGGGGTGAGCTGAAATGTTTCTCCAGATAATAATTTAGGCAGTTGTTTTTTGTGTTGACATATTCCTGTAAATACTATTTAAGAGCGGCTGGTGTGAGCTGCTGTGATATGACATTTTACCTCACAAGTAGTTGGTGAGCGATGGATCGGCCCATATGTGTTGGGGGAGGGGGGGGGGGGGGTCGGTAGCTACTTCAGAACTTCAGAAGTGACATGGTCACGTGATCCAGCTACATCATGTGCGGTTGACTGAACAGGAGTAAAGCTAGTGACCACAAAAAACCTGACATTTACCAAAATTCACCCAAATCACTCCAAACCACCGAAACGAACTTTATTTGGTTCGGATTCCTAGAGAGAGTAGTACAGTATGTCGAGAGTGTATTATCATTAAATCACCCGCAGAGTGGCGACTCCACCCAAGCAAAAATGAAAATTTGTTGCAAAGCATAACCTTCACAAGCAAAGTTCCAGCCAATGGACCTCCGGATTAAACCCGGAGGTCCATTGGCTGAAACATCGCTTGTGTTTTTTGTCCATATGTACAGAATTTGAATGTGATACTTTGGATGATAACTCCACTCCACGGGTGATTTAGTTACCATCCACTGTGCCTGGTGGTATAGGACTGTATGGGTGTTGTTCATTTCTCTATGAGTAACTTTACTGACCCGGAGTCTCCCGAAATTCCGTGTTCTACCTATTACAGAGGCTATTCTAGCTACTCTAACCGTTGCAGTCTTTCCAGTCCTAGCTGCCCCTGGTTCTGACCTTTACCCTCGTCCAAGACTGAGAATCTCTAATCATATTGCTTAATTTTCCCGTAATCTGGATACTCCAAACTTAACAGTCTATCCAGTCCTAGCTATCTCTGGTTCTGACCTTTGGCCTCAGCAATGTCTGAGAATCTCTAATCAGATTGCTTTATTTCCCGTAATCTGTATCTACATACTTCTGTGTAACGAAATGATTCATGACTCCTAAGGCTAAAAATCAACCGAGTAGCCTGCAGGACAGACATTGCTCTGATGGCTCTAATCTTATCCAGCAAATAAGCTATCGAGTAGTGTCTGGGCTTACAGGAGTGACTCCATCTTTTCAAGCAAATAAGCTGTCGAGTAATTACTCGAACGAGTAGCTAATGTTATGACTGTTATCTGGGTATTGGGTGATATGTATAACATGGTGATGTACTACTAAAGGATACCTTATGACGAAGCCTTTTAACCCTTTACCCAACGTAACGGTCAAAACCGGCCAGCGCTATTCTAAAAATTGCCAGTTAATTTTCATTTTTTGTCTCAAAAACATAGGTTATGACAACTCGTTCCAACGAGGGGTCATAACCTATGTTTTTGAGACAAAAAATAAAAAACATTAGTTATTCAAGAATTTTTTTTGCAAGTGTTGTCTGCTTTTCATGCTAGGTAAAGGCTTAAAAGATACATATCGGAGGATATCTCTCAAAAGATAGTTATGGCTCCTAACGCTTATTCAGTTCCTGGTGGCATCTAACCCACGACTGCTGACTTGCCCGTTTCACCAGCGTTTGTCCTACGATTAGCTTCCACTTTTTACTGCCACTATCAACTGGTCTGTACCAATATTATTGGCTACCACTTGGTGTCCTGTGTGTGAGTCTCCTACACGTAGAACTACGTACAGTGACTCTCAGTGCCTAAATCACTACACGATAATCACCGCCATACGTGGCTTCCAATACTACTAGCAATCAAACACAGTCTGCTTGCTCTGGTTGCTCTAATCTTACCCAACAAATAAGCTTTCGAGTAGTACTTGAACAGGCATTGCCCGATCGACTCAAATCTTAACCCTTTACCTAACATGAAAAGCAGACGACACTTGCAAAAAAAATTCTTGAACTAATTTTTTTTCATTTTTTGTCTCAAAAACATAGGTTATGACCCCTCATTGGAACGAGCTCGATGAGCTCGTTCCAATGAGGGGTCATAACCTATATTTTTGAGACAAAAAAATGAAAATTAACTGACGATTTTTGAGAATAGCGCTGGCCGGTTTTGGACGTTACGTTGGGTAAAGGGTTAATCAACTGAGCACATAAGCCATCAAGCAATTACTCAAACGAGTGACTCTGCTTATGCTCATCTGTGTGTTGAAGGATACCAGTGACATGGTGATGTAGAACTGGTGGATATCTATCAGAGGATACCTTTTAGAGCCAACCAAATATCAAGTATCCTCCAAAAGGTATCTGGCAATAGGTATCCTCCAGTACTTCATCACCAAGTGTCACGCGTTACCTAACAACTTTGCGCTGCACATGTGCACACCCAACACGTATCACTAAGAGGATGACATCACAACATGGCCGCTCACGCAGGCTTACATGACAACTACACATGGCGTAGCTGGGTCGCGTGTCTATGTCGGCACTTCCAAAGGCTCCAGTTTGGGGATAATCAATGAGTCTCCAGCTACTCTTATAGTATACGCTTGGTTGATTCAGGTGAGAATACGTGTCATTCAAGAGAAAAATATAGATTAATCTTGAGTGAGATGACATACTCCTACCAGAATGTATTTATTTATCTAATTTTTTTTCTCCTTGAAATGTGTGAATGTGAGGCGGAGATGCAAGGTCAGTTGCGATAATAGGTTAACGATCAGAGGATTACCACCCCCGCCCCCAACTGAGAAACGTTTTCAGAATTCACTGCACTAGGAGAGAATCTGAGGCATTTCTTTTGGACACCTTTTAGGGCTGTATGTTATGTGACATTTACATTGGGCCAATGTTTAGAACCAGTCAAAATTTGGGGAACCAAGCCCTCTCCCACCCCATCGTGGCCAGGTGTGGCCACACAGTTTTGGTATAAGACAACAAAGTTTTCTAATGAATACAGAAATATACTTAACGATTTATTTACTCCAATGAAACAGGTAGCCGAAGCAGAAGTTTACATTCTACTTAATGATTTATTTACTCTAATGAAGCAGGTAGCCAGAGCAGAAGCAGTTTTCAGTATACTTAATTATTTATTTACTCTAATGTAGCAGGTAGCCAACGCAGAAGTTTACAGTATACTTAAAGATTTATTTACTTTAATGAAGCAGGTAGCCAGAGCAGAAGTTTACATTATACTTAATGATTTATTTACTCTAATGAAGCAGGTAGCCAGAGTAGAAGTTTACATTACACTTAATGATTTATTTACTCTAACGAAACAGGTAGCCAGAGGAGGTTTACATTATACTTAATGATTTATTCACTCTAATGAAGTAGGTAGCTGGAGTAGAAGTTTACATTATACTTAATGATTTATTTACTCTAATGAAGTAGGTAGCTGGAGTAGAAGTTTACATTATACTTAATGATTTATTTACTCTAACGAAACAGGTAGCCAGAGGAGGTTTACATTATACTTAATGATTTATTTACTCTAACGAAACAGGTAGCCAGAGGAGGTTTACATTATACTTAATGATTTATTTACTCTAACGAAACAGGTAGCCAGAGGAGGTTTACATTATACTTAATGATTTATTTACTCTAACGAAACAGGTAGCCAGAGGAGGTTTACATTATACTTAATGATTTATTTACTTTAATGAAGCAGGTAGCTGGAGTAGAAGTCTACATTATACTTAATGATTTATTTACTCTAATGAAGTAGGTAGCTGGAGTAGAAGTTTACATTATACTTAATGATTTATTTACTCTAATGAAGTAGGTAGCTGGAGTAGAAGTTTACATTATACTTAATGATTTATTTACTCTAATGAAGTAGGTAGCTGGAGTAGAAGTTTACATTATACTTAATGATTTATTCACTCTAATGAAGTAGGTAGCTGGAGTAGAAGTTTACATTATACTTAATGATTTATTTACTCTAATGAAGTAGGTAGCTGGAGTAGAAGTTTACATTATACTTAATGATTTATTTACTCTAATGAAGTAGGTAGCTGGAGTAGAAGTTTACATTATACTTAATGATTTATTCACTCTAATGAAGTAGGTAGCTGGAGTAGAAGTTTACATTATACTTAATGATTTATTTACTCTAATGAAGTAGGTAGCTGGAGTAGAAGTTTACATTATACTTAATGATTTATTTACTCTAATGAAGTAGGTAGCTGGAGTAGAAGTTTACATTATACTTAATGATTTATTTACTCTAATGAAGCAGGTAGCCAGAGTAGAAGTTTACATTATACTTAATGATTTATTTACTCTAATGAAGCAGGTAGCTGGAGCAGAAGTTTACATTATACTTAATGATTTATTTACTCTAATGAAGCAGGTAGCTGGAGCAGAAGTTTACATTATACTTAATGATTTATTTACTCTAATGAAGCATGTAGCTGGAGTAGAAGTTTACATTATACTTAATGATTTATTTACTCTAATGAAGCAGGTAGCCGGAGAAGGTTTACATTATACTTAATGATTTATTTACTCTAATGAAGCAGGTAGCTGGAGTAGAAGTTTACATTATACTTAATGATTTATTTACTCTAATGAAGCAGGTAGCTGGAGTAGAAGTTTACATTATACTTAATGATTTATTTACTCTAATGAAGCAGGTAGCCAGAGCAGAAGTTTACATTATACTTAATGATTTATTTACTCTAATGAAGTAGGTAGCTGGAGTAGAAGTTTACATTATACTTAATGATTTATTTACTCTAATGAAGCAGGTAGCTGGAGTAGAAGTTTACATTATACTTAATGATTTATTTACTCTAATGAAGCAGGTAGCTGGAGTAGAAGTTTACATTATACTTAATGATTTATTTACTCTAATGAAGTAGGTAGCTGGAGTAGAAGTTTACATTATACTTAATGATTTATTTACTCTAATGAAGCAGGTATCTGGAGTAGAAGTTTACATTATACTTAATGATTTATTTACTCTAATGAAGCAGGTAGCTGGAGTAGAAGTTTACATTATACTTAATGATTTATTTACTCTAATGAAGCAGGTAGCTGGAGGAGGTTTACATTATACTTAATGATTTATTTACTCTAATGAAGTAGGTAGCTGGAGTAGAAGTTTACATTATACTTAATGATTTATTTACTCTAATGAAGCAGGTAGCCGGAGTAGAAGTTTATATTATACTTAATGATTTATTTACTCTAATGAAGCAGGTAGAAAGAGCAGAAGTTTACATTATACTTAATGATTTATTTACTCTAATGAAGCAGGTAGCTGGAGTAGAAGTTTACATTATACTTAATGATTTATTTACTCTAATGAAGCAGGTAGCCAGAGCAGAAGTTTACATTATACTTAATGATTTATTTACTCTAATGAAGCAGGTAGCTGGAGTAGAAGTTTACATTATACTTAATGATTTATTTACTCTAATGAAGCAGGTAGCTGGAGCAGAAGTTTACATTATACTTAATGATTTATTTACTCTAATGAAGCAGGTAGCTGGAGTAGAAGTTTACATTATACTTAATGATTTATTTACTCTAATGAAGCAGGTAGCTGGAGTAGAAGTTTACATTATACTTAATGATTTATTTACTCTAATAAAGTAGGTAGCTGGAGTAGAAGTTTACATTATACTTAATGATTTATTTACTCTAATGAAGCAGGTAGCTGGAGTAGAAGTTTACATTATACTTAATGATTTATTTACTCTAATGAAGTAGGTAGCTGGAGTAGAAGTTTACATTATACTTAATGATTTATTTACTCTAATGAAGCAGGTAGCTGGAGTAGAAGTTTACATTATACTTAATGATTTATTTACTCTAATGAAGCAGGTAGCTGGAGTAGAAGTTTACATTATACTTAAAGATTTATTTACTCTAATGAAGCAGGTAGCCAGAGTAGAAGTTTACATTATACTTAATGATTTATTTACTCTAATGAAGCAGGTAGCCGGAGAAGGTTTACATTATACTTAATGATTTATTTACTCTAATGAAGCAGGTATCTGGAGTAGAAGTTTACATTATACTTAATGATTTATTTACTCTAATGAAGCAGGTAGCTGGAGTAGAAGTTTACATTATACTTAATGATTTATTTACTCTAATGAAGCAGGTAGCCGGAGTAGAAGTTTACATTATACTTAATGATTTATTTACTCTAATGAAGTAGGTAGCTGGAGTAGAAGTTTACATTATACTTAATGATTTATTTACTCTAATGAAGCAGGTAGCTGGAGTAGAAGTTTACATTATACTTAACGATTTATTTACTCTAATGAAGCAGGTAGCTGGAGCAGAAGTTTACATTATACTTAATGATTTATTTACTCTAATGAAGCAGGTAGCCGGAGAAGGTTTACATTATACTTAATGATTTATTTACTCTAATGAAGCAGGTAGCCGGAGTAGAAGTTTACATTATACTTAATAATTTTATTTACTCTAACGAAGCAGGTAGCCGGAGAAGGTTTACATTATACTTAATGATTTATTTACTCTAATGAAGCAGGTAGCCGGAGGAGGTTTACATTATACTTAATGATTTATTTACTCTAATGAAGCAGGTAGCTGGAGTAGAAGTTTACATTATACTTAATGATTTATTTACTCTAATGAAGCAGGTAGCTGGAGTAGAAGTTTACATTATACTTAATGATTTATTTACTCTAATGAAGCAGGTAGCCGGAGTAGAAGTTTACATTACACTTAATGATTTATTTACTCTAATGAAGCAGGTAGCCGGAGGAGGTTTACATTATACTTAATGATTTATTTACTCTAATGAAGCAGGTAGCTGGAGCAGAAGTTTACATTATACTTAATGATTTATTTACTCTAATGAAGCAGGTAGCCGGAGGAGGTTTACATTATACTTAATGATTTATTTACTCTAATGAAGCAGGTAGCCGGAGGAGGTTTACATTATACTTAATGATTTATTTACTCTAATGAAGCAGGTAGCTGGAGCAGAAGTTTACATTACACTTAATGATTTATTTACTCTAATGAAGCAGGTAGCCGGAGGAGGTTTACATTATACTTAATGATTTATTTACTCTAATGAAGCAGGTAGCTGGAGTAGAAGTTTACATTATACTTCATGATTTATTTACTCTAATGAAGCAGGTAGCTGGAGTAGAAGTTTACATTATACTTCATGATTTATTTACTCTAATGAAGCAGGTAGCTGGAGTAGAAGTTTACATTATACTTAATGATTTATTTACTCTAATGAAGCAGGTAGCCGGAGGAGGTTTACATTATACTTCATGATTTATTTACTCTAATGAAGCAGGTAGCTGGAGTAGAAGTTTACATTATACTTCATGATTTATTTACTCTAATGAAGCAGGTAGCTGGAGTAGAAGTTTACATTATACTTAATGATTTATTTACTCTAATGAACCAGGTAGCTGGAGTAGAAGTTTACATTATACTTAATGATTTATTTACTCTAATGAACCAGGTATCTGGAGCAGAAGTTTACATTACGCTAGAATAGTTTTGATACTCCATATGTATTATATAGTATATTATTATTTTTAAAAATACATTGTTTTGCATAATTCTCACCCGTAAGTGTTGTAAACTTTAGCCCGAATTTCGACGGAAGTCTCTTCAAAACATTGTCTGACAATTTACACGTCTGTAGTTCATTATTCTTCATCAGTAAGAAAACAGCATCAGGAAACGACGATAAGTCACAGCTGGACAAATCTGAAACAATCATAATGATAATAATAATACTGAGCACAAAAGAATGAATAACTTATCAAAATAAAATGAAAGACAACGATGAGATAATAGAAACATAAACATGATAACTTGAACGCTGAATTATGAATAACAATATGAACATAAACTCGAAATCTGGTGCAATAAGAGTTGCACCAGGACACATATTCCACAGTCACTGTTATAAACCAGGATCCAGAACAAATATTTTGATACCATTGTGAGAAGTTTAACATTGTTTCAAGAATGAAAGAAGAAATAAATTTGTAGATGCCCTAATCACAAAAAATGTGCACACAAGATATAAATTTGTAGGTACCCCAATCACAAAAGATGTGCACACAAGATATACATTTGTAGGTACTCCAATCATAAAAGATGTGTACACAAGAAATAAATTTGTAGGTACCCTAATCACAAAAGATGTGCACATAAGATATTAATTTGTAAATATCCTAATCACAAAAGATGTGCACACAAGATAAACATTTGTAGGTACCCTAATCACAAAAGATGTGCATACAAGAAATAAAATTGTAGATACCCTAATCACAAAAGATGTCTACACAAGAAATAAATTTGTAGGTACCCTAATCACAAAAGATGTCCACACAACATATAAATTTGTAGGTACCCTAATCACAAAATATGTGCACACAAGAAATAAATTTGTAGGTACCCTAATCACAAAAGATATGCAGACAAGAAATAAATTTGTAGGTATCTAATCACAAAAGATGTGCACAAAAGATATAAATTTGCAGGTACCCCAATAACAAAAGATGTGCACACAAGGAATAAATTTGTAGGTACCCTAATCACATTATCAGGCGTTTAACATTGTTTCAAAAATGAAAGAAGAAATAAATTTGTAGGTACCCTAATCACAAAAGATGTGCACACAAGAAATAAATTTGTTGGTACCCTAATCACAAAATATGTGCACACAAGAAATCAATTTGTAGGTAACCTAATCACAAAAGATGTGCACTCAAGAATTAAATTTGTAGGTACCCCAATCACAAAAGATTTGTACACAAAAAATAAATTTGTAGGTACCCTAATCACAAAAGATGTGCACACATGAAATATATTTGTAGGTACCCTAATCACAAAAGATGTGCACACAAGCTAGATATAAATTTGTAGGTACGCTAATCACAAACGATGTGCACACAGGATATAAATTTGTAGGTACCCCAATCATAAAACATATGCACACAAGAAATAAATTTATAGGTATCCGAATCACAAAAGATGTGCACACAAGATATAAATTTGTAGGTACCCTAATCACAAAAGATGTGCACACTAGAAATAAATATGTAGGTACCCTAATCACAAAAGATGTGCACACACAAGAAATAAATTTGTAGGTACCCTAATTACTAAAGATTTGTACACAAGAAATAAATTTGTAGGTACTCCAATCACAAAAGATACACACAAGAAATAATTTGTAGGTGCCCTAATCACAAAAGATGTGCTCACAAGATATGAATTTGCAGGTACCCTAATCACAAAAGGTGTGCACACAAGATATAAATGTGTATGTACCCTGATCACAAAAGATATGTAAACAAGATATAAATTTGTTGGTATCCTAATAACAACAGATGTGCGCACAAGAAATAAATTTGTAGGTACCCTAATCACAAAAGATGTGCACACAAGAAATACATTTGTAGGTACCCTAATCACAAAAGATGTGCACACAAGATATAAATTTGTAGGTTCCCTAATCACAAAAGATGTGTACACAAGATATAAATTTGCAGGTACCCTAATCACAAAAGACGTGCACACAAGATGTAAATGTGGGGTGGTGTTAGGCGTTTTCTGTGTTCCATTTTGTATATAGCAGGTCTTGGTTTTTATAGTGGCACATGGTTGCTATGAGCCTTGAAGGGTTTGAAGTGGGGGCGGGGGGGGGGGGGTGGGGGTGTTCCGAATTAAGTTTGATTAAATGGGAGTAAATCTAATTACCACAAACGACCTGACAATTCTTTACTTTGGAATCCTCTTTCGTCTTTGTATCTATAAAGTGTGTTATTGTTTCTGTCTACCCAGTCCTATTTGGTTGTTCTGAGGTAAGCTCCAGTAGCGTAGAAGGTCGTTTCAGTTGGAACAGTTTTAGCTTGTTGTTACTACTTTTAGTTTTTATGGTCTGTTCTGAGTGGATGGAACAGTTTTTTCTTATTGATGCTTTTCTGCTCCGTTCTGACTAGATCTAACCCTATGCCAGGTAGTAACTAACCAATCCGATTCCTCAATTTAGCTTATTCCCACCAACTATCGATACATATTGTATCTAGACCGAGGCATTCGATGTCGTCATATGATGGAATTAGGACCAAGGCGATAATAAGACCTTACCTTACGTTCCTCTTATCCTTGCCTGGGTATTTAACGGCCACGTTCCGTAGAATCCCACTTACAGAATCCCGTATTAAAATATAAAATCTTTCTTCTGCGTATGAGGGCACGAGGGCCTTGAAGAAATCCCCTCAATAAGTTCTAACGCAACCCTTCTTATCCTCACTATACTATTATCATCACTTTAGACAGTTCAAACCAGTCCAATCTTTGACACTTCTGTTGTAATTATTTCCTTTGTTCATTCAATCATTTACTTCAAATGTTTACTGTTTGACCAGCGCTCGGGGAGCGCGGTGGCTCAGTAGGTAGAGGTGCAGGCTGCAAGCCGAGAGGTCCTAGGTTCGAATCCCATCTGCGGCAACCGCGTTGTGTCCTTGGGCAAGACACGATGACGCCGCACGATGACGCCGTGTGCGAAGGCGTACTGCACGTCGATGGTACGCATGTCTTCAACCAATCTAATCTCAACCAATCTAATCCTGCCTGTACTGCAGTGCGGAGTTACGATGTTGGGGAGCTGGCAGCTGCTCGTCGTTGCTCGGTGGTTCTCTCCGGGTACTCCGGCTTCCTCCACCCGTAAAACTGCCACGGTCATGATTAGCCATTGTGCATAAATATGTGACCTTAAACATTAATAAATAAATAATATAAATAAATTGACCAGCGCTCGGTATGGTGAGGATATCTTGTCTCATACTCACAGATTTTACAATTCGTCGCTGAGTGCTGGAATGTTCTATGTCCCCTATGCTACAAAAGACATCTCTCTCTCTTTCTCTCTCTCTCTTAAAAAAAATGTCACTCATAATATATTTATAAATACCGAATTATTCGATCCATCGTTAATTAGTTTTTTCCGCAGACACTTAACCTACGCACATTCGCAACAACTTACCGAGTTATCCTGGTGTAAACCCAGCCCCCCCCCTCCCCAAAGCCCACCCCCACCCCACCCATCACCACCCCCCCCCCCTCCCCCTCACTTTCGAAACCTTTCCACAAAATGAGATAAGAAACATCTCTCCATACCCAAATCGATGCTCGGTGGTTTTTAAGTCATCCAACGAAACTGAAATGACTTAAAGCGACCGTTAAGCCTATTTCTTTTCATTTTTCGTCAGATCAAGCTTTCGGGCACTTCCCCTTACATGTACCAGTACATAGTGGTTATTACCATTAAGTGGGTGTACAAAATATGTATCTGAGTCGAGCTCCGGGTTCTACGGGCAGATCACGACGAGTCGAAGACGAGTCGTGATCTACCCTTAGAACCCGGAGCGAGACTCGGATACATATATTTTGCACATCCACATAATGGTAATAATCATTTTATCTTACAATATATTGGGAATAAGTCAGGAATGTAGACGAATATATAACGAACTATTTATTCGTACGGATGAACAAAAAGAAAACAAATGGAACTCATGCGAAAGAAACGTGCTTGTATCCGACCCCCTGATACAAACATCTGTATCAGGGGGTCGGATAATAATAATAATAATAATAATAATAATAATAATAATAATAATAATAATAATAATAATATACACATTTAGATAGCGCCAAAATTATAGTTCAGAAGATCTAGAACCATATTCTAAGGCGCTGTACATGTTACTGAGCTCGTGCAAATATACAAACGGAATATATACACTACCTTACAGTCCAGAACATCACTTACAGGCTTATTGAAACAGGTATGTTTTGAGATCTTTCTTGAAAAGGTTGACATTTGACAGTCTTTTTAGGTGTTCTGGTAAATTTTTCTACAAGTTAGGGCCAGCAAATGATACACGGCAGTTGCGGAGTTAATACAGACAAAATACATGTTGCTTGTAAGATAAAACTATTTCTATCCACCTGGATGCGCGTGCGCAAAAAACTAAGTTATTTTCTGTTTCCAATTTTCTGTAGCTGTCAATGGGAGAAAAACGTAATCTTCATTTTTCACCCAAAATTGTTTTCCATCAAATGTGCGTTTATATAGTCGAATAGTATAGGATATACTCTTTAACATAATGCTAAATTCTTATTGGTAGACAAAGTTCTTCATATTTCAATTTTTGTTTAAAGTTTCTAATTTTATCTGCGTCTGCGTATATTTCCTTATAAATTAATGAAAAGGGGCTGACTGGAGTAGCTTTAAACTTAAAAAAAAGATATTTAAGAATTGAATGCAATTTTTATTATCTTTATTGGAGTATGAACGTGTGGGAATTGTACAAATTATGTATGAATCCCTTCGGGATTCATACAATTTGTACCCATTCGCACACGTTCATACTCCAATAACGATAATAAAAATTTCATTCAATTCTTATAATTACATTCCGTAACTGTTTAAACTACTTTTTACTAAACAACAAAGCAGAAAAACGAAATAAAACATGTACGAACGAACGAAGCGAAAAACCACCCTCACACAAAAGACAAAGCGCACAACTCTGATTTTTAATTTTCACAACTTTCGAAATGGAAACGAGCATTTTAGTAACGGGCTTTATGCCACAGTTGGGAAATGTCACAAAAGAAACAGCAGTGGAGTTGATCATTGCGAGAGGCGCTAAAAGTTAAAAACCCGCCCGAATTACATTCTGTCAACTGCGCCCTACCGTAAATGCGGGTCAAAGTTCGACCAAATGTATTCATTGGAAAATGAATTACATTTGGTCATGGCGTTTTCATCCAGCTGACAAATGGGAATTGACTATTTGGATCCAAAACGTATAACTACATTAACAATGTAATTATTAACTTCTTGTAGCATGATTTATGCGTTCATCAGAAAGAAAGCAATCTTCAAATTATTTGATGATTTAAGAAAATTTTGGCTGTGGGTTAGTTTTAATATTTCCATTTTACTTTGAAAAATAGTGATTTTTAACTTTGTGCGATTTCGACATACTTCCCTCCCCTAACTGTCAACACCCACCAGAAAGCGACGTCATTTCTATGGGCTGGAAAATATAGGTGTTTAGTTTTGCATTGGCCAGAAAACTAAACATCTCGATTTCAATGTGATTTTAACGATTTAGAATAAATAACCCTTCAGGAGGTAAAGCTTTAAACAATTTGATGGATATGAAGTTGACAGCTAATTGGAAAACCTCTTGGCGTTGGTGTGTGTTTTTTTTAAAAATTTACTCAGTGTCGTGTTCCAATGAGGGCTCGAAAGCTATGTTTTTGATGCAAAAAATGAACATTTTTAGTGTTACGATTTTTTTCTTTAGCTACTATGGTCTGCTGCTAAGGTAAGGTAAAGAGTTTTAATAACGGACGATCCAGTCTCCTCACGGACAAAATAATCTCAAGTCTTTGCAACAGTAACCGTATACATGACCTAAATAACCATTTTCTAACTTACATGACACAAGGCAGTCACTCCACGCCCCCCCCCCCCCCCACACACACACATACATACATATACTTTAAGATGTCTATGTTTCTCGGCGGGTGTTTGTTTTCTCTAAATATTTACTTCCTTGCTATGTATTTCATGTTAACCCTTTACCCAACGAAGACGATATCAAAATTTATTATTTTAAACATCAATTTTTCAAATTTTTCTAAAAATTTCACCAAAATCATATCATGTGATCCCTCGTTGGAACGAGCTCGGTGAGCTCGTTCCAACGAGGGGTCACATGATATGGTTTTGTTGAAATTTTTTGAAAAATAATATTTTTTCAATTGCTAAATTTGCATATTACGCGGGCGGATGCGGCTGATTCGTTGGGTAAAGGGTTAAAGGGTTTAAATTTTATGAATTAAAATATTTCACATCAATTGTAGTCATTATTTTTTTCTTCTTTAGTTCAGGCGTAATCCCGAACATACAAGTCTACAGAATACGATGTTCATGTTACAACAAGTCGCTAATTGTTCGCAATCACATATCGCTTTCATATATCTTTTTATTTGTATGTTCAGGACGACTGAAAATTAAGTACTCCATCCCTGTCCCACAGTGAGGTATAAAGTTTTTTAATTAGTCCGACAGAACAAAAGAGAATTCGGTCCCAATAGCGTATGCAGTCACAGGTGAAACAAGAAGCCCCAATGGGGCCTCAATCGCTCAACTGACAAAGTGATTCAAGAAGTATTTAGGGTCACATTCAGTTAAACATGGTTCATCAACACTACAAAGGAATGAAGTGATGAAAGGCAAATTTTATGGAAAAATACTAAGGAATGGATTTGACCAACTTGAACCTAACCTGCTCCCTTCCCTCTGCCCCCCCCCCCCCCCCCCCGCAAGAGAGCTCAAATATTAAGCCAGGGGGACTCAAATTGAACAAACTTGAATCTGCCCCCCCCCCCCCCCCCCCCCCCCTTGAGATGTTATATACCACTGGTAGATCTGAAGAAGGTTTTTTAAAGAAATGTCTCACATTGCTCTAAGTTAAAATTTGGGCCCGCATAGAAACTTAAAATGAAAATATCAGTTACACTGTAGCTTAACTTGACGGTGTGTAGTGTTTGATGAAAAGGATAATGTTCAATGTTTATGAAAGGATTATGACATAAGACAAGAATTGTGATAATTGTGAATAAGTTAATTTTTGTTCTATGACAAATTCCACATACATATATGGGACTTAAAAATATCTATAATTAGCTAATCTAACACATGACTCCTTGCTGGTGGGACGAAATAACCTGTCATCTGACACCTGGCTATTTGATGCAGACCAGATGTGGAATGCAGACTTCAGATTTAATGTTGATAGTATTATTCTCTCACCTATATTAAATGAATTCAGTGATGTTTGTTTATTTTTTCTCGAAATGATAAAAGCAATGCCAACAACATATACTGAGTATGAAGATAATTTGTCAGACATAATCTAGTTTGGATTACCTCTGCTGGTGATGGCCAGTTGTTTCAATTCTCCCCTGAGTTTGATGGCATCAGAAGCAACTTGGTCAGACCTATGACAATGAGGTGTTGATGACCTGACATGACAAACCAGGTCTGTAGTCACTGTTCCTTTACAAGATTCACTTATACCTAAGAGAGTGATGGCCGAGTGGATAAGTGCGCTGGTCTCTCATGCCAGAGGTCGCGGGATCGATCCCCGGTCGGGGAAAGTTCTCGAGGTGTGCGAACACTCTCTGTCAGAATCAATTGTGGGGTTGATGCTGTCACAGCGTACCGTCCTGTCGGATGGGGACGTAAAATGGCTGTCCTCTGTGCGGGGAGAGACACACTCCGTGCAGGCTAAAGATCCCTTCGTAGTATTCGAGAAGAGCTAGGCCACGAAGTTGCCGCTATGAAGGTCATCCCACACACCTACGCCATTGGGCCAAGGAAAGACGTTAATATAAGTTGCATAACTTGTTCGCCAATCCTTGTGAAACAAATAAGGTTAAAATAAAGAATGAACAGAATTTAGATTCTGACTGATGGATCCGAAAAAGAAGATTTTTAAAGAAATTTCATCATATTGCACAAATTTAAAATTCGGGCCCAATTCGAAGCCCAAATATTAACTCAGAAACGTGATTCGAACAAACTTGAATCTGACCCTCGTAACAATGAAGTTTACCCAATCTTTCTGACCCTCGTAACAATGAAGTTTACCCAATCTTGAAACATTCTGACCAGGGGTTCTGAAGAAGAAGATTTTAAAAGCTTATTTCCCATATTGCTCTAAGTCACGATTTGGGCTCCTGAACTGAGCCCAAATACGAACCGAGGGGCTTAAATTGAACACGCTTGTATCTGACCCCCCCCCCCCCCTCCCTCCCACCCTAACACAACCGATGACAATTTTTTTATCAATCGATTCTACTGGACCTAAGGATGCTACATACCAAATAACAGTTCTGTTCCGTGTGGTTTGGGAAATATGGACGTTTGAAAATATTTTCTATTTTTAGCTCCTGGGGTTCCCACGGGGAACATGGGAATTTTTTTTTTAGTATGAATCAAGTACTTATGACTCAATAATACCACATACTGAATTTCGTACAAATCGGTTCAGAAAATAGAAATTTTGGGTGGGGCCAAAAATCTTGTCCCTCACATTACGAAGGCAAATATTGTTCCACGAACTTCATCTGAACAAACTTGACACTACACCTCAGAAGGAAGCACCATACCAAATATCAAATCACTGTACCTACTGGTTCATGAGAATATTTTTTTAGAATTTTGGAGCTGTCCCCCACGCCATCCCTATGAAGCGTGGCAACTTTATTTGAACGAACCTGAATGGACAAATGATAAGGACCATACATATCAAATTTGCTTCAATTTGGCCCGGGGAGTAAGGAGGAGAAGTCGATAATGTAAAGTTCAAGACGGACTGACGGACGGACGGACGGACGATGGACAGAAAGTGATCACTTGAGCTCCTCCCGACTTTCAGTCAGGTGACCTAAAAGTAGGGGGGGGGGGGGGCAACTCCAATTTTTTTACTCGAACAAATAGTTCAGAATGACTGGTAGAGCTCTAAATTATTTTTGACCGTCAAATCTTGTACACATGCCTTTGTCTGTTACAATTTATGGGGCGTGCCAATGGGCACTCGCCCATAAATTGTAACAGGGGCAAACCCTTATAGGCTAAATAATATATCACTTGAAAGATAATACAAAGCACATCCACTGAATATACGCCCTTAAGCTGTGGTATCTGCACTTCAAAATAAAGCCCAAATATGGGCTCCCAGAACTCTACCAGTTAATCCACACTCACGGAGTTTGGCACACAAATCAGAAATATCCATATGTCTCTCGGGCAACCATTTGTTTCCCGAAATTCTGTCCACTGTGAGAACGATGCGGATTTTTATTTTTTCAAGATCTTTAATATTAACGCCGGTACCAAGCCCCATCCCCACCCTCTTTCAAACTTAGCACACCCTGAGAATGTGTTCACTCATGGGAAATCCTCAATCCCTCAGGTTACGTCATACAGGGATGTGGCGACAGGGGTGTGTGGGGGTGCCCCCCCCCCCCCCCGCTAGGATTATTTTTTTCAACAGTTGAAAATTCCGAGGTCAAAAATCAAATAGTTGGAAATTCAATAAATTAACATTGTTCATGAAAAATATTAAAATTCCAACTAATGATGAGAACTTTTGATCTTTTATTTCCAACTGGAAACTTGATTTTCAAATTTCCTACTCTAAAACTGACATGGCCGCAAAATGTCGACTCTGACATCAATACGGTAAATTTTCTGACCCAGACACATTATAATGATGCTTTTTCCATTTCAGGACAAGTGAAAATTTTCAGAAGGGTTCATAAGCTTATCGACAAAACCATATCATGTGACCCCGCGGGTGGATGTAGGCAATTCGTTGGATAAAGGGTTAAAAGATATCACCCAGCGCTGCAGTGCAACCACCTATCGAAACCACTCACAGTTGGAATTTAATTTACACCGGTGGCACCCCCCCCCCCCCCCGAGCTGAAACCCTCTATCCACATCCCTGACGTCATAAGTCGGAAAATTTCAACTTTGTCTGATCCTTCTGAAATTTTAGTGTGTTGTAAACTACAAAAAATAGGAGAGGGCTGTTTTTTTTTGGTTTCTTCAAATATCCCTATTTTTGGCGTTTTTTGTCACTTCTAATTTTTGCATTCTCTTTTTAAAAACGCGGATTTTGTGACACTCACAGTTGCATATAGGTTATGAAAGCTTTGAAACTTTAGTAGTGGAGATGCAAGAATCGATATCGATTGACCAGAGGAGGAGCGGAGTAGGATCCGCTCCTCCTCCGACAAGGGGAGTTTATGGGGAGGGGCGAAGGAGACAAGGATGCGGACATATTTTTAAAAAAAATAATTTTTTTATTTTAATAATTTTAATAATTTTTATTGCTATGACGTAGTTCGCCTAACAATTGAAAGGAAGTAGCAGATAATTTTAATTGCTATGACGTCATACCCCCTTCCCCTCTTAATGTCGAACAGTGCCATCACACAGTAGCCCCATCCCTTCCCCCTCTTAAATTTTAATTGCTATGACGTAGTTCCCCTAATAATCGAATGACGTATGATAATTTAATATATTAATAATTTTCGTTAAAGAATCTAACAAATGGATAATTAATTTTAAAAGGCGTGTACTTCCTTTCAATTGTTAGGGGCACTACGTCATAGCATTTAAAATTATTTAAATTATTCAAATAAAAAAAAAAAAAATTAAAATATGACCGCACCCTTTTCTCCTTTGCCTTCCCTTGCCGGGAATCCTACTCCGTTCCTCCTCCGGTCAATTGATATCGATTTCTGCATCTCTACCGCAAACTTTGCAGATCAGTTTCCTGGTATCTGAATTTCATCCATTCGCTCTGACTTTCTGAAATTTAAACACTCCATTGGAAGGAGCTAGCTCTGAAGTCTTTTTTTAAAACATTTTAATTTCCAGTTAATTTTTAATCCTATCTTTCGGAAATTTTAAAAATATAATCTCCAATAAAAACCATATCTAATAATGTGGTGTCGATTTACAAAATTCCAACTGCTAGTGCTATGACCGAACTCAGAGGTGACATTCAGGGGTCATAGGGTGAAAAATTAAAATGCGTCGGATTTTTTAAATTTCTTACAAGGCCTATGTTGTAGAGCTCAAAAAATAAAAGGATGGCTGTTTTGGGGGGTGGGGTGGGGTCGATTTGTCGCATTTTGACGTTTTACGTCATTTCATACTTTAGCATATTTTCGACACATTCCATTAAAAACGCTATTTTGTGATTCACGTAGCTCGGTATTTATAAATAAATGACACGGCTGCTAAACTCCATACATTGTTTTCTGGTTATTTGAAATTATTCATTTTTTTCATTTCAAACTGAGCGGAAAAGGGGATTTTAATGCGGGAGAACGCTTCCCGTGACATCCCTTTAAAAAAAAAAAAAGTTCAAGCCCATCAGTGACATCACTTTGCATGGGTGCCTACCAACACATTATTCCACGGCTCGTCGTTAACCTTAAGCAGCTGTCCTGAACCCACAGTTGAATTTTTAATACAGGTCTGCCAACGCCTATGTTTTATTGACTCAATAAATAATAGAGAAATTGTTCATATTTTGGAACAACATGCCACTTTTTTGGTGACAGGTCGAACCGGTCCCAAAGACGATCCGTCCCAAGACGTTCCAGCCTCAGCCGTTTCCGCCCCCCAGACGATCCATCCCCAGTCGAATGAGTCGATCCTTCCCCAGATGATCCGGTCCCATGCACAATTCATTAGTCATGCCATATATTGTTTTGTGAAGGTTTAAAAAAGAAAAACAGTATTCCGGGACGAACTTTATTTAACAAAAAAGATAACAGAAAACACAAATAAATGGAGGAAATACAAACAAAAATTACATCATAACAAGCACCAGTTGTAATCGGGGATGAATTTTATTTTAGCATTAAGGGATGAACTTTATTTAACCCTTTACCTAACACGAAAAGCAAACGACATTTGCAAATAACATTTTTAATTAACAATTTTTTTCAGTTTTTGCGTCAAAAACATATATTATAAGCCACATTTTTTAGACAAAAAAGAGAATGAAAATTGAACGATACGTTTTATGAATAACAGAAAAACACAAATAAATGGAGAATTCAAATGCAAAAAAACACTACATCATATATGCACTAGTTAGCAATATAGGAGCAGTTCAGAGATGAATGTTATTTAACCCTTTCGTTTAACCTAACACAAAAAGCAGATCACACTTTCAAACAAAATTCAGGAATAACTAGTGCTGTTCACAAGTGTAACAGGGGTGGGGTGGACGACTCCCCAGTGGCTAGAATCATGGCCGAAATCTCCCTCATGGTCTTCAGATTCGTGAGGATCTCGGTCAACTAGCAAACGATGGATAAAATATAACTCAACTCTAGAGGTAGGATAATCATTAAGTCTTGTATTGTGGTCTGGATGAATTCACAACAAAATAGGAAAACAGTTTTTATATGTGGTTCATTAAGAAGCCAAAAATAGTATGATATGAAAGGATATGATTATGAATGATGGGTCAAAACCCACGGGTTCACTACACTTTTACCAAAAAGAGGTTTAAATTGCACCCAGCAGGTCTATTACGGTTTAGGGCCAAGTCGCCCTTGTGTTAAGTCGCCCCCACATATCTTTCCGGGTCAAGACGCCCCCAGTCGACTTGACTCGGGGGTGACTTGACCCGAGGGCGACTTGACCCGTCCCCCCCCCCCCCCCATCACGGTTAACCTTTTCATAACTAACCTCAACAGGCACTTCTACTGACGCAGCTGAATTCGAGCTTTAATGCCAAGAAGTCGCCCACTCGAATGTCGAATGACAATCACCGAAATGATGATTTCGCGCGCCGAAGGCGCACAGGGACGGTATGGGGGACAAGCCCCTTTCGACCCTCGGTAGCTGTATATGATGGCTGTCAAGCGGCGAATTTGAACGAAATGATTTTGCGCGCCGAAGGCGCGCAGGGGCGGCATGGGGAACAAGCCCCTTTCGACCCTCGTTAGCTGTATAATGTTTTGGTTATGTTCTGAGCGTGGTAAAGGAGGCAAGGCGTAGGAAGCAGCTTATCCGCGTTTGTTCTTTCGTCGTGACTTCTTTGGAGGAGGTGGCTGTGATGGAGAGACCGTGGAAGTGATGGTTGGAGTTGTTGAGTGATTAGCTGTGTCTGTCAGTTGTCTTTGTCTGTTGATGAATTCCTTCTTTAGTCTATCGATTTCTTCGGATCGTCTGTCCCTTTCTTCGCTGCGTTTATTGAATTCTTTGCATTCAGCCCAGAATTGCCGGGTTTCTAATAGCGCTTTTGTCATGTCTGAATGTTCTTTAGAGGTTGTCTGTGAAGCTGGTGAAGGTTGTTTTGGTGTTAGTTCCTCCTTATCCTGGCTGTCCGAGAACGAAGGAAGAGGGGAGTGAGGGGTGGGAAGTGGCGAAAAAGCAACTTCCAGTTCCTCCTCAATCTCTACAGGATGTTCCTCATCCAACTGTGCCAGCTGGGGAGCTGGTAGTTGGTTGGGTGTGCCTGTAGGATTAGGAGGGGAACTGGTGGCTGCTTCCGGAACCTCCACCCCCTCGCTCACCTCTTTCTTCTTAACCAGGAAAGCCTCCAGGCGACGCGAATCCCTGCGCCTGGTTGATGTGTGCTGTTTTTTGATAAATGGAGTCGGGGGTTTGTCGTCCAACAGGGGTTAATTCCATATTACTTATTTGCTCTCTCTGTGGTGGTTGTCTCCACCAGTGATTAGAGTGTCAGGTAGCACGAGATCTAGTAACGGTTGATTGAATTGTTGTCAAGTTTCACTGAGGGAAATGCACACACCAGCGATTTCCTGAATCGATACAAGATTTCAGAGGTTGCATGATTTTTTCGTGTTGTGTATGAATTGAAGTGGGTGATCTGGACCGTCGAAAAAGTCAGTTCGAGATAGGATTTCACTGGGGTAGGTTGTTTAGCTTTTCTCTGGAAGGTTTGGGAAGAGCCGGCTGGTCATGAGTTTAAATAGTAATTCCTTGGAGTTCCGGAATGAGAAACTAAACACCGAATTCTCTGTGCCATTGGTGAGACTGGGATAGTTATTTAGGAATTTATTTGGTATTCTTTTTTCTCCGTTTGTCGGATCAATGGAATCAGAGTTAAGTAAGTTTTAGAGTAGTTTTTTTTTCTCTGGAACTCCGGGAATATTTTTTTTGAAGAATTTCGCCTTCGACAAACTTTTGTCGAGTGTGAGTTCTTCTTGTTGGGTAGTCACCGAGTGTGCGGGGTGTCAGAGATGGCAGCGCGGAGGTGACTCCTTAGTTATATGTGGAAGACTTCACACTCGACGAACTTTGGTTCTTCGAGGGTAAAAGCTTCTTACTTGATTGAGGCCTGATTATTGATATTTGGTATGACATCTATGGAGGAGCAGCGGTAACTCCTCATTTATATTGGAAGACTTCACACTCGACGAACTCTGGTTCTTCGAGGGTGAAAGCTTCTTACTTGATTGAGGCCTGATTATTGATATTTGGTATGACACCTATGGAGGAGCAGCGGTGACTCCTCATTTATATTTGGAAGACTTCACACTCGACGAACTCTGGTTCTTCGAGGGTGAAAGCTTCTTACTTGATTGAGGCCTGATTATTAATATTTGGTATGACACCTATGGAGGAGCAGCGGTGACTCCTCATTTATATTTGGAAGACTTCACACTCGACGAACTCTGGTTCTTCGAGGGTGAAAGCTTCTTACTTGATTGAGGCCTGATTATTGATATTTGGTATGACACCTATGGAGGAGCAGAGGTGACTCCTTATTTATATGTGGAAGACTTCACACTCGACGAACTTTGGCTCTTCGAGGGTGAAAGCTTCTTACCTGTGTAGTCCTGACCATTACTATTGGGAGATGACATCTATGGAGGAATGTAGGTGATTCCTCATTTATATTTGGAAGACTTCACACTCGACGAACTCTGGTTCTTCGAGGGTGAAAGCTTCTTACTTGATTGAGGCCTGATTATTGATATTTGGTATGACACCTATGGAGGAGCAGCGGTAACTCCTCATTTATATTGGAAGACTTCACACTCGACGAACTTTGGTTCTTCGAGGGTGAAAGCTTCTTACTTGATTGAGGCCTGATTATTGATATTTGGTATGACACCTATGGAGGAGCAGAGGTGACTCCTTATTTATATGTGGAAGACTTCACACTCGACGAACTTTGGCTCTTCGAGGGTGAAAGCTTCTTACCTGTGTAGTCCTGACCATTACTATTGGGAGATGACATCTATGGAGGAATGTAGGTGATTCCTCATTTATATTTGGAAGACTTCACACTCGACGAACTCTGGTTCTTCGAGGGTGGAAGCTTCTTATGACAGTTCCCTTTGGTCATTTGTACGTCCTCTATGGGAGAATAGTAGTCTCCTAATATTATATTAGAAAATCTGGGTGGCCTGGACATAATAAAAAGGGCCTTGTTTATCGGATTCTTGATATTTTTTTTTTCTCTAGCCTCCGAATTTCAGCCCAATTTAAGATAGTGAAACAAACGCTTTTTGGATATGTAATAATGTTTAATTTCATTCAATAAATTATACCATAACATTTCTTAGTGTTGAATTATTGTTACCTTGCTACATCTTGATGGTTTGTAGTTTTTAATTTCAGTCTAAAGGTGGGTCATCTACCCGAGAACTTTATGTGGGGCTCCGACCTACCCATTATAACTGCGATCCCTTTTCCTTATTTTAAAGCCCGGTCGGAAACGCAAATGTTAAATATCTCTTATAAAATAGTTCGACCATCTGGGGTGATGTGGTTTTAGAAACCGCACCGCCTCGGCTGATCGAACTGTTTTTGGGAGGGAGAAATTGAATCTAGACTTGTGTTGGGTTGGGGATAGTGGATTCGTCACAGTTATTGGCGTCGCCGACAGGATATTTTATGATACCATAAGACTGATGTATAGAAATTTAATACAGGTAAATTGTTTAGTATTGGTTCAAATTTAATATGGCTACGGGAATTTCGGAAGGGCTGGATGAATACTTGGGGGCATCTAAAAAGTTAACTGATTTGGCTACAAATCCAGATATTAGCACACCAAGGAGATACCCCATGGCTGAGGCTCTAGATTTTTTTCAAGAAACACCAGAGGCCACTCCTACGTCTTTTAATGAAAATGTAGAAATTCAAGTGAGTGAAATTCCAAAACATAATGGTTTGGACAATGGAATTCATAAACAGGTAGGAAGTTCTGCGCGTGAATTTTGTAGAAGAAGAGCTTCGGGTGCCATTCCTAAGAAAGTTAAAACTCCTCTTGCGAGGGTCAGCTATCAAGATAAGGGTGATCGGGCGTTAGTGGCACCGGGTGCGGACCTTCCTGCTCTTAAGGAACGTCCATCCAAAAGTGGTGAACAATATAACGGGCCCAGAAAACCGGTGGTTACACCAGAAACATTTAATGGGTCCACCAATGTGGTTGATTGGGTGACGCATTTTGAAAAATGTGTAGAAATCAATGAATGGTCAGAGGTGGTGGCTTGTAGATTTTTGGTAGTTTCATTAAGAGGGGCCGCATTGCAATTTTACGAAGATCTAGATAGTAATGATAAGATTGGCCTAAAACAAATATTAAAAAGTTTGATAGATCGATTTGATCCCTTTAGAGGTACGGCAATTTATAGGTCACAATTGCGTTCAAGAAGGCGAACCGCTCGAGAAACACTCCCCGAGCTGGCTAGTAGTATACGTAGATTGGTAAAGAAAGCTTACCCTTCAGCCCCATCCATTTTAAGGGACGATTTGGCAAAAGAAGCTTTTGTTGAAGCCATAACGGATAAAGACGTTCGGATGCAGGTGTTGCGTGGAAAACCCGAGACGTTGGATGCCGTGGTTCGTTTGGCATTAGAGGAAGAATCATATAGGAGAGTGGAAGTTGCTTCCACTGTCCAACCTTCTGACAACGAAGCTGTTAATTCCGAGCAATTGGAATTATTAACTCAGACGCTGACTGATCTGCGGTTTCAGATTGATGATTTGCGCAAAGAACAAAGGGAAATGAGACGCGAATTTTTAGAACAATTGGGGAAGGAGGATGGAATTGACAAAATAGCGGAAATACAAAATACTCGGGAAGATTTTTCTCGTGGACGTGGTCGAGGAAATGTTCGTCGGAATTATGGGGGTCGAAGAGGTGGAAGGTGGAATAATAGGCAAGGTTTAAAAGAATAAGAGCTGGGGTTGGGGTCAAACCTCAGCTCCAACAGAATGAGGCCCACCCTGAGAAAAAGATTGGTCATTTTTTTCTTCCCTTAACCATTTGTGACAAAGAGGTAAAATTTTTGCTGGACACTGGATCAGCCATTAGCATATTAAGTACTAAGGTATTGGAAGAGGTATTTGGAAAGGATTCTTCAGAATTACAAGCAGCTCCTAGAGAGGTTTGTGGAGCTAGCGGACAACCCTTGCAGGTGCCAGGAGTTATCAACCTTCCCATTAATATAGGTAATAATAGTTTTGATCAAGAGTTTTATGTTGCCGAGTTATCATTTGAGGGAATATTGGGGGTTGATCTGATGACTGCCCTAGACTTAGACATTTATCTGGGGAGGAATTGTGTTAAATTAGCAGGAAAAGAAATTCCCCTAAATTTTGGCAATAACAACGATAGTAATGAGGTCATGCTTATTGAAAATGTAACTATACCTCCATCTTCCGAGATTATAATTAATGGTAAGGTAAGTAATGTTTCTCTTTTAGAGGGAATTTGTGAGGTAGATCAAAAATTTTCAGAAAAACATAATGGGATTATGGTTGGGCGAAGTTTTGTGGGTACTTCAAATGGAGATGTTGTGCCAATGAGGTTAGTAAATACCACCGGGGTACCCCAGTCCTTGAAAAAAGGTGAAACAGTGGCAGTATTCCAGCAAGGAGAGGTTCTGGGAAATAGTGTAATTCAAGAAAATGTAAAACAAGAAAATGTTGATAAGTATTCTCTCCAGCAAACAATTGATGAAACTGTTTTGACTACGGATCAGGTATTTCAAGTTAAAATGCTTCTTGATAGAAATGAGTCGGTTTTTATCCGCCATGATAAAGATTTAGGTCGAACAAGTATTATAAAACATGATATTGACACGGGTAAACATCCACCCATAAAACAAAGAGCCTATAGACTTCCTGTACATAAGCGACAGGAAGTTGATAGGCAGTTACAAGAAATGTTAGAACAGGGGATAATACAACCCTCGGATAGTCCGTGGGCGGCCCCCATTGTCCTGGTTAAAAAAAAAGACGGTAGCCTACGCTTTTGTGTAGACTATCGTAAGTTAAATGCTGTAACTCGGAAGGATGCATATCCCTTGCCACGCATTGATGACAGCCTTGAAGGAATGCAGGGGGCCAGTTGGTTCTCTACATTAGATTTGGCTTCAGGGTATTGGCAGGTGGAGATGGCTTCCTCAGCTCAAGAAAAAACTGCCTTTAGTACAGGTAAAGGGCTTTATGAGTTCAAGGTACTCCCTTTCGGGCTTTCTGGGGCTCCCCATTCCTTTCAGAGGCTTATGGAGCTCGTTTTGAAGGGCCTTCATTGGAAGACCTGTCTGATATATCTGGATGACATAATTATTTATGCTAAAACTTTCCAAGAACATGTAGAAAGGTTGGAAGAGGTGTTCACAAAAATTAAGGAAGCTGGTTTGAAACTCAAGCCTTCTAAATGTGCTCTTTTTAGAAAACAGGTATCTTTTTGGGCCATATCGTGTCCTCAGAGGGGATACGGGCTGACCCAGAAAAGATAGCTAGGATTAAGGATTGGCCGATTCCAAGATGTGTCAGAGATATACGCAGTTTTGTCGGTTTGTGTTCTTATTACAGAAAATTTATTTTGAACTTCTCAGATTTGGCTGGTCCCCTGTTGGAATTAACTAGAAAGAATGTAAAATTTGAGTGGAATAAGGCTAGAAAAGAATCTTTTGAAATTTTAAAGAATAAACTATGTGAGAGTCCAATCTTGGGATTTCCAAATTTTGAGCAAGAGTTTATTTTGGACACAGATGCGAGTGATCAGGCTAGTGGGGCTGTGTTGTCTCAGTTAGTTAACGGACAGGAGAAGGTAATTGCATATTTTAGTAAAGTGCATTCTCCTCCAGAACGTAATTATAGTGTCACTCGGAAAGAGCTATTGGCAGTTATTAAAAGCATTAAAAATTTTCGCCATTATTTGATAGGAAAACACTTTACTCTGCGCACCGATCATGGATCTTTGAGGTGGTTGTTTAATTTTAAAGAACCAACGGGGCAAGTGGCTCGTTGGCTGGAATATTTGAGTGGATTTGACTTTTCTATCATCCATCGTAGAGGAGAGCAACATAAGAATGCCGACGCCTTGAGTAGGATATCTTTGGAGACTAATGCTATTGATTTGTCTCCAGGAGGTGTAATTTCGGTTGATGATCAGATGAGTGATCCAATATTAAAGAAATTGTTTGAAAATAAAACAAATGATTCTAAGCCGTCGGCTGAGCAAATGAAGGGTGAAGAATTAATATTTAAAAAATATGTAGCCCAATGGGAACAAATTGTTGTTAGGCAAGGTATGCTTTATCGAGAATGGTTGGAATTTGGAAAGGAAAATAAATTTTTGTGGATTGTTCCTGGGAAACTAAAACCTGAAATTTTAAAACATTGCCATGATTCCGTGGTGGGAGGCCATTTAGGTATGATGAAAACCTATTTGAAAATTAGGCAAAGATTTTTTTGGATTGGTCTAAAGAAGGATGTAGAACAGTGGGTGCAGACTTGTGAGGTGTGTCAACGTCGGAAAAGTCCCAACAAAGCGTTAAAGGCCCCCCTGGTTACCGACCGTGTTTCGGAACCGATGGAGAGGGTTGCACTTTATGTATTGGGTCCCCTACCGGAATCTGTGAGTGGAAACATTTACATTCTGGTTGTTTCTGACTATTTCTCTAAATGGACTGAAGCCTATGCCATGCCTAATCAGCGTGCAAGTACAATTGGAGAAATATTGGTTAAAGAGTGGATATCCCGTTTTGGTATGCCTAAGTTTATCCATTCTGATCAAGGGGCCAACTTTGAGTCTGAATTGTTTTTGGGAATCTGTAAATATTTTGAGATTTCCAAGACAAGAACATCTCCATATCACCCTCAGTCTGATGGCCAGGTTGAGCGCTTCAACAGAACATTGATAGCTATGCTAGCATGTTTTGTTGAAGATAATCATAACGACTGGGAATACTATCTACCTTTTGTTATGATGGCTTATCGTAGTGCTGTTCATGAGACCACGGGCCTTACTCCAAATATGATCCTTTTTGGGAAAGAAATCCGATTACCTATTGCATTTATGGCTGGTAAAGTTCCTGATAAGGATCTTAGTCGAGTTCAATATGTGATGGATTTGGAAAATAGAATGGCAACCATTTTCCAGTTTGTGAGCAGTAAGTGTGAAACTGCTATTAAACATAGGAAAAGGTTGTACGACCGTAGAGTTCATGGAAGACCTTATGAGGTTGGTGATAAAGTGTGGCTATATATTTCAAAAATAAAGCAAGGTCAAACCCCCAAATTTGCTAAATATTGGTTTGGGCCATTTGTGGTTAAAAAGCGACTCTCTGATGCAAATTATGTTATTTGTAGAGAGCATGGTGGTCGGCTGCAGGTGGTCCACTTTAATAGATTAAAAAAATGTTTTGAACGACCTAATATGGGAACAAGTGTAGATAATTCAGGAGATTCTGGTAGGTTACCTTTTTCGGAACTCATTGATCGGGAGGAAGATTCTGACCAGTCGGCTCAGGGCAGTTCCAGCAACTTAAACAATCCTGCCCCTAGCGGAGATCCTGTCACCCACCGGGGGCGAAGGGTCCGTCGTCCCCGCTGGTTGAACTCAAATGAGTACGATCTGTCTTAAAAAAAAAAAAAAAAAAAAAGATTTGTATTTATTATTCTGGAATGACCCCGGTCTAAATTCGGTGATTTTATGATTTAAGATTTGGCTTAATGAATTCATTTGGCGAGAACTCTAGCTCACGAGCAAAGATAAGATTTGCTAAATTTTTGATGTGGTGCCCAGTGATCATGGGAAAATTGTTAAATTACCCGGAGTGTGCCTTATATGTCGATGCAAGGGTTAAATTATGTCTTCCATTTGGAAGTTGTAATTAATAGGCAAGGAGGAATGGTGCTGGGGATCCAAGGAAGGGTTAATGGGCGGAGACAAAATAAACTGCAAATTCATTTGAATTTGCTGTTCGATTCATTTGGAAACTTTTGAATCAGAATTGTTTAATTTTGACTTTCAAACAGTCATATATAGGACAAGTTGTAGGGTCACTGGACCGGTGGTTATGTCCTATGGTAGTGGATTGGATAAAGTAAAGATTGATAAATGATATAGTATTCTCATGGGTCACATAATGTAGGGAAAGGATGGAAATCAATTGATTCCATGGTTTCCCTTACGGGGTGTCGTAATGGAGGTGTTCCATTAGGAAAAATTGTGTAAACGAACACCCTAACTCAGCGCAATTCTAAAAATGTAAAAAAATTACCTTAGTAATCTCAAAAATACTAGCGCTATTTGTGTTTTGTAAATGTGACCCCTGGGAATTACACTTGGAAATGCTCATGAGCGGGAGCATTATACGCTAGTGAAATTGAGCCAGTAGAAGAGTGATTCCAAATACGTCGTTTATTTTGGTGTGACTTGCATGGCGCGCATGTGGGATGGGCATTTGGGGTGGGGGTTAGGTATGATTGTGTCTGATGGGTGGTGGTTGATGTTGCTAGGGTAAGAATGGGTTTCGTAAGTAATTTATGATGGCGTCGCCAGTATGTAACTTTTCGTAAGTGATGTGTCCGTGGTAAATATGCAAGACCACCAGAAATTTACGACTTAAAAATTTGGATTGCTTGGAAACCTATTGGTTGCAGTTTGACTGAGTCACAGAAAGATTGTTTTTTTTTTTAATACTGGAGGTCATTCCTTTCATGTAATGTAACTAATAAATTACATAAATTAATTTCAGCTGTTGGAAACAGAAAATTGCGAAATTTTGTATACTGCTGTGGTGTTCCTTTTTTTTTGTTTTAGGTTGAGCATGGTATTTGATGGCGATGAATCCAGACGATACTGGTAGTTGTCCAGTGACAGTGAAATTATGTATGTGTATCATGGTATTTGATGGCGATGAATCCAGACGATACTGATGTTATCCATTGACATTGAAATTATGTATGTGTATCATGGTATTTGATGGCGATGAATCCAGATGATACTGATGTTTGTCCATTGACGGTGAAATTATGTATGTGTATCATGGTATTTGATGGCGATGAATCCAGACGATACTGGTAGTTGTCCAGTGACAGTGAAATTATGTATGTGTATCATGGTATTTGATGGCGATGAATCCAGACGATACTGATGTTATCCATTGACATTGAAATTATGTATGTGTATCATGGTATTTGATGGCGATGAATCCAGATGATACTGATGTTTGTCCATTGACGGTGAAATTATGTATGTGTATCATGGTATTTGATGGCGATGAATCCAGACGATACTGGTAGTTGTCCAGTGACAGTGAAATTATGTATGTGTATCATGGTATTTGATGGCGATGAATCCAGACGATACTGATGTTATCCATTGACATTGAAATTATGTATGTGTATCATGGTATTTGATGGCGATGAATCCAGATGATACTGATGTTTGTCCATTGACGGTGAAATTATGTATGTGTATCATGGTATTTGATGGCGATGAATCCAGACGATACTGGTAGTTGTCCAGTGACAGTGAAATTATGTATGTGTATCATGGTATTTGATGGCGATGAATCCAGACGATACTGATGTTATCCATTGACATTGAAATTATGTATGTGTATCATGGTATTTGATGGCGATGAATCCAGACGATACTGGTAGTTGTCCAGTGACAGTGAAATTATGTATGTGTATCATGGTATTTGATGGCGATGAATCCAGACGATACTGATGTTGTCCATTGACATTGAAATTATGTATGTGTATCATGGTATTTGATGGCGATGAATCCAGACGATACTGATGTTGTCCATTGACATTGAAATTATGTATGTGTATCATGGTATTTGATGGCGATGAATCCAGACGAGACTGGTAGTTGTCCAGTGACAGTGAAATTATGTATGTGTATCATGGTATTTGATGGCGATGAATCCAGACGATACTGATGTTGTCCATTGACATTGAAATTATGTATGTGTATCATGGTATTTGATGGCGATGAATCCAGACGATACTGGTAGTTGTCCAGTGACAGTAAAATTATGTATGTGTATCATGGTATTTGATGGCGATGAATCCAGACGATACTGATGTTATCCATTGACATTGAAATTATGTATGTGTATCATGGTATTTGATGGCGATGAATCCAGATGATACTGATGTTTGTCCATTGACGGTGAAATTATGTATGTGTATCATGGTATTTGATGGCGATGAATCCAGACGATACTGATGTTGTCCATTGACATTGAAATTATGTATGTGTATCATGGTATTTGATGGCGATGAATCCAGACGATACTGGTAGTTGTCCAGTGACAGTGAAATTATGTATGTGTATCATGGTATTTGATGGCGATGAATCCAGACGATACTGATGTTATCCATTGACATTGAAATTATGTATGTGTATCATGGTATTTGATGGCGATGAATCCAGATGATACTGATGTTTGTCCATTGACGGTGAAATTATGTATGTGTATCATGGTATTTGATGGCGATGAGTCCGGGCGGTACTGATGTTGTCCATTGACATTGAAATTATGTATGTGAGTCATGGTATTTAATGGCGATGAATCCAGATGATACTGATATTTGTCCATTGACATTGAAATTATGTGTGTGTATCATGGTATTTGATGGTGATGAAACCAGACGATATTGATGGTTGTCCAGTGACAGTGAAGTTGTGTAGGTGTATCATGGTATTTGATGGTTATGAGTTCAGACGATATTGACAGTTGTCCATTAACATTGACTCTTGAATGTGAATTGGTTCTTGTAAACCTTCCTAATTTAACTTTGCTTTTTAGGATTTAATTTTGACTCCTTAAAATGGAGGGTCTGGTGATTGGACACAGTTTTGTGGCGAGATTGTACCGATTTTTATTATTGTGCCCAGAAGTATGGCATTGTACCATACCGTTTGCCTCCGTGAAATTTGTTGGGATACCTGGGGGAAAGATTAGCCATTTGCAAAATATTAATGTCAGAGGGGCTAGATGGATAGTTCTTCAGATTGGGGGTAATGATATTGATTGCGTTACATTCTCTTTTGAATGTTTCCTGCGGGACCTCCGAGAATTGCTAAAGAAATGGAAGCTTGCTGGGGTGAAGAAAATAACATTAGGTAGTATATTTCCTAGAGTAAAGCCCCGAAATGTATCTTATGAGATTTATGAGTTTAGACGTATGGCTGTCAATGATGCTTTTAAGGCTGTAGGTGATGAAGATATTTTATATTTTCACCATCGACAGGTTTATCCTCATCATTTTCTGTCAGATGGTGTACATCTCCGGCCGAATGCACAAAAGAATTTTTGGGATAGAATAAAAAGGAAAATTCACCAGATGTTGTAATTTAAAACCCCCTAGTCAGGGTGATTGGGAATGTGTTGATGGTTTATTAAGTGGGAAAGAAGTGATTAATGTGAAAGTTGGAGATATTTCACATTGACCTTGATGGCAATTGTTGGCTCTGTTGATGGTTCGATTGGGCATGGTATGGTGATTCCTTGTTGGGCTCACTATGCTGCCCAAGCGAAGCATTAATTGCAACTGTTTTGAATTGGAAATATGGAGTTGGCGATTGAGAAATAGAGTTCCGGGATTCATAAAAATATTGGATAATTGTTTTCTAATCTAGAATGATTCAAGCGCGCCAACAATAAATGGATCTTGTGGCTGTTGTCTGGGTTGTCGTGATGAAAAGGATACAGTAGTGTGCAGGGTTTCCAAGATAGTTTTTGGCGCTGCGAGCAGCATCATCTGGACGATGATAAAATTCATATGTAGTAAATTATGGGTAGTGTTCCAATGAAGTATGGTCCGTTTAATTGTTTTATAAATATATAAGTTATAGTGGTGGCTTTCTTCGGATCAGGGATTTAACTAATCCAGGCGGTAACATCTCTTATCGCATGTCAGTGATCGTGGCGGTAAGCGGTTTCAATTTTTATTGAAATTGGTCGGTGGTTGGATTTCTGTATCCCAGGCCTGCCTACCGCTGTATAAAACATAAAATGTGATGGCAGATTATTCCGTCAGATGTAGCACTTCCCATGCCTAAAGATTTAATCTAGATAGTAGGTATGAACAGATCGTACTCAATTTTTTTTTTCGGACCCATTTTTTTTTGTGTAAATATAGTCATTATAAATCATTAATCATTTTTTTTTTATTTTTATCTTTATTAATAAGAAATCAAAAACACTATCTGAGCCATCCAAAAACGAGGACGTTTACCTTGGGGTGGGGGTAGTGTGCTGTTTTTTGATAAATGGAGTCGGGGGTTTGTCGTCCAACAGGGGTTAATTCCATATTACTTATTTGCTCTCTCTGTGGTGGTTGTCTCCACCAGTGATTAGAGTGTCAGGTAGCACGAGATCTAGTAACGGTTGATTGAATTGTTGTCAAGTTTCACTGAGGGAAATGCACACACCAGCGATTTCCTGAATCGATACAAGATTTCAGAGGTTGCATGATTTTTTCGTGTTGTGTATGAATTGAAGTGGGTGATCTGGACCGTCGAAAAAGTCAGTTCGAGATAGGATTTCACTGGGGTAGGTTGTTTAGCTTTTCTCTGGAAGGTTTGGGACGAGCCGGCTGGTCATGAGTTTAAATAGTAATTCCTTGGAGTTCCGGAATGAGAAACTAAACACCGAATTCTCTGTGCCATTGGTGAGACTGGGATAGTTATTTAGGAATTTATTTGGTATTCTTTTTTCTCCGTTTGTCGGATCAATGGAATCAGAGTTAAGTAAGTTTTAGAGTAGTTTTTTTTCTCTGGAACTCCGGGAATATTTTTTTTGAAGAATTTCGCCTTCGACAAACTTTTGTCGAGTGTGAGTTCTTCTTGTTGGGTAGTCACCGAGTGTGCGGGGTGTCAGAGATGGCAGCGCGGAGGTGACTCCTTAGTTATATGTGGAAGACTTCACACTCGACGAACTTTGGTTCTTCGAGGGTAAAAGCTTCTTACTTGATTGAGGCCTGATTATTGATATTTGGTATGACATCTATGGAGGAGCAGCGGTAACTCCTCATTTATATTGGAAGACTTCACACTCGACGAACTCTGGTTCTTCGAGGGTGAAAGCTTCTTACTTGATTGAGGCCTGATTATTGATATTTGGTATGACACCTATGGAGGAGCAGCGGTGACTCCTCATTTATATTTGGAAGACTTCACACTCGACGAACTCTGGTTCTTCGAGGGTGAAAGCTTCTTACTTGATTGAGGCCTGATTATTGATATTTGGTATGACACCTATGGAGGAGCAGAGGTGACTCCTTATTTATATGTGGAAGACTTCACACTCGACGAACTTTGGCTCTTCGAGGGTGAAAGCTTCTTACCTGTGTAGTCCTGACCATTACTATTGGGAGATGACATCTATGGAAGAATGTAGGTGATTCCTCATTTATATTTGGAAGACTTCACACTCGACGAACTCTGGTTCTTCGAGGGTGAAAGCTTCTTACTTGATTGAGGCCTGATTATTGATATTTGGTATGACACCTATGGAGGAGCAGCGGTAACTCCTCATTTATATTGGAAGACTTCACACTCGACGAACTTTGGTTCTTCGAGGGTGAAAGCTTCTTACTTGATTGAGGCCTGATTATTGATATTTGGTATGACACCTATGGAGGAGCAGAGGTGACTCCTTATTTATATGTGGAAGACTTCACACTCGACGAACTTTGGCTCTTCGAGGGTGAAAGCTTCTTACCTGTGTAGTCCTGACCATTACTATTGGGAGATGACATCTATGGAGGAATGTAGGTGATTCCTCATTTATATTTGGAAGACTTCACACTCGACGAACTCTGGTTCTTCGAGGGTGGAAGCTTCTTATGACAGTTCCCTTTGGTCATTTGTACGTCCTCTATGGGAAAATAGTAGTCTCCTAATATTATATTAGAAAATCTGGGTGGCCTGGACATAATAAAAAGGGCCTTGTTTATCGGATTCTTGATATTTTTTTTTTCTCTAGCCTCCGAATTTCAGCCCAATTTAAGATAGTGAAACAAACGCTTTTTGGATATGTAATAATGTTTAATTTCATTCAATAAATTATACCATAACATTTCTTAGTGTTGAATTATTGTTACCTTGCTACATCTTGATGGTTTGTAGTTTTTAATTTCAGTCTAAAGGTGGGTCATCTACCCGAGAACTTTATGTGGGGCTCCGACCTACCCATTATAACTGCGATCCCTTTTCCTTATTTTAAAGCCCGGTCGGAAACGCAAATGTTAAATATCTCTTATAAAATAGTTCGACCATCTGGGGTGATGTGGTTTTAGAAACCGCACCGCCTCGGCTGATCGAACTGTTTTTGGGAGGGAGAAATTGAATCTAGACTTGTGTTGGGTTGGGGATAGTGGATTCGTCACAGATGGACTCTTTTTCCTTTTCTTCTTTTCAGGGCCTCCTGACCTCCTCGGATGAGGAGCAGTGTGAGAGGGGATCCTCTCATCAAAGGTACTACCTCTCCCCGAGGAGGGTGGCATAGTGATGTTTTCTTCTACTTTAAATTCCATTTTCAGATGGACGCTCTTGCCTATTTCCTGGATAGTCCAGGAGATGGGACAAGAGACGCCCAGAGCTGAGATGGCTTTCTTTAGACGAGCTGGTAATTCCAGGTTTTCATTTCAATCAAGGTGTTCACACTCTGAAGTCAGAAGTGTGAGTGTCATCTGTCGTCTGCTGAGCGGCGAATTGAATGAATGAATGAATGAAAGGCGAATTTTGAGCGAGACTGTTCTTATATTGGATAATTTCGCGGGAAAAGATTTCGAATACTGGAATCTGATTGATCCCTCGCTTTCACCTCGACGAATGAAACAAAAGCACAATGCACTACGACATGAACCAATAACGTACATCGCTTCATTTCGAACATGGAAATGACTTGAAGCCAACAAAAATAGAATTACACCTCTGTTATGAGCAGGCGAATTATAACAGAGTAATTTAGAACTTCTATTGTATATTATATTTCAGCTGCTGTTACCAAATCCGTTACACAAGAATTACCATTCGATTTCCATGCTTCTTTCGTTTTTGCGTCAAAAACATATCTTATAAGTCCCGTTTTTTTAACAAAAAATGAAAAAAAAAGAATGAAAATTGAATATTTTTTTAAAAATAGCGCTGTCCGTGATGCCCAGTGAAACGTCTGAAGATTGTCCAGTGGTAGAGACGATGAAAGGTGTATTGAGAACATTGGTAGGCGGTGTTGAAGTTTGTGAAGACGGTAGGCCTAATAGATCTACTGGTCCTAATGAAGCATCAACTTTGTCAAGTATTCATTTTTGAGATTTGTGAAGACGGTGGCATTGGTGCTAATAATAATATTAATGACAAACAATAAAAATAACTACCATTACTTTTGATTAAATTGGGTCGGACCGACCACGGTAAGTGGGGACGGATTGGCTGGGACGATTCGTCTGGGGACGGATCGACTCGAAAGCACATTTTTTAAACTGAATTCTGAATTTCCGACAACTAACCCGCTCTGGCTGCCCAAACAGTAGAAATGCAGTTGCCCAAATCTAGAATCTGTCGAAACATTTTATTGGTATCTCGGAATAGTTACCCCCCCCCCCCCCGTGGATGAAAGGCTATTGACACCTCCGTTTTTCTCCTCAGCCTCTCAATTACAGGCTTTCAACAAATTCGATCGTCTCTGATAGTCACCGCCGTTTCAAATATGCCGTTGAAACCCGCCGAGTAGGACTACTAACGTTTAACGTATAGCAAATAAAACACTACACTGGTTTTTCAATCTATGCAATATGTATGGCAGTAGTATTTTAAACTATTGCGTTGTAACTTGTAGCAGAATCTTACAAGAATGCAATTTGGCCTTCCACTGCGTACTTTACCGAATTTCAGTGTCTGTTGATGATCCTGTGTTTATCCCAACTTTCGTTGTTCGAATGAAAATGAAATGGGCATTTTGTTACTTACGTTTCCAATTTCCATGAAATTGACACTCGTTTTGTTCTTTGCCTTTTCATATGTATTATTAACAATGATTCTGTCCAACTTACCCAGATTATTATCCTCTTTTGCGGCATCACACCTTTTCACAACTTTCGTAACTGCTCTTCCTGCCATCTTGATCACCTGTGATTCATTTTCTTCGCAGACTAATTTCTCAAAATAGTTTGGGAGGTACAACTTGTCATGCGCATTTGTTTACAAACTGTCCAATTACTAAAATGGACGTGGTGAATGCTGGAATGGGCGTACATCTTTAAATGTATGGGCGTGGTACTCGTGTAATATATTTTCAACAGTTACAGCGGACAGGTAAAACAGTTATCGGGAGAAGACGTAACAAAGACACCCGCTAATAAATCCACACGGGTAGTATTCAGAGAAAATGACGGTAAATCTCGAAGCGACTGGGAGAGAAAAATCCAAGCTATAAGTTATTAAAAACAAACTCCACCTCCTACTCTCTGCCCACCCACAATTACGTCGCGTGGAAACCGAGAAGCGCGTATGAAAACGAGGTCAAGGTGGTGTTGATATTTTGTAACAAGTTTTAAAATACCGGTTGAAATATCTTGGCTTTTCTTATGGTTCACCGGTCCGTTAATCTCATCAGGTGAAGAAACCGACTTCGCAGCTTTTATAGGAAGATAGATTTAAGCCTTGTTGTTTCCCCGTTATGATACAGGGTATGTGAGAAAATGGTCAACATTTTCGATTTTGCAGCTTCTGTGACATGTCTGAACACAGTCACAGAACAGCCCGAGTTGTTTAATTGCACGATTTACCGAAATGTGGCGATAACGCCAACATAACTCATCAGCTTGTCGACAAATAACAATACTAAAGTACTAGCTGAAATAGGTTCTGAGAAAAAAAATATTCAAGTTTTCCTCTGTCAATAATGTAAACCTTCAGATCATTTTTTGTGAAGCTTCCAGCTTGTAATATCTACTTTAAGGGCCTATATAAGTAATGAAATTTTGTTTATTTTGAAAATTCTCACCTCTCATATTCCTTCAATTCAAATTAAATATACACAAAATATACATCAAAATGAAGGTTGGGATGTATAGAACACGAAACACATGTGTAATCAACTCATAGAGTCGACTGTAGGCACCACTGGTTCCTCGAAGTCTGCTACCGTATTCGCACCAGAACTGATAATTTAATAATATTTCACGAAAACAACTTGGGTAAAGCTGAAGAATAGGGGACTTTTCATTTTATGTAAAAACAACGCATATTTCTCACCTTTTTTCTACATTTTCCTATTATTAGTCATGTTTTCGATAAAATGACTGAAAGATATTCACTTATGTCTAAGATTAGAGATAATTTAAACCCTTTCAATGTCACGATATCGGAGATTCTTCTGCATTCTCGCAATTTTGACGTGCACGTTTACATAACTTTCGCTTTCTCTTTGGCTGGCAATTGTAGGTCTAGGACCAGTGTAGTGAGGGTTAGGGTTGGCTTACCGGTAAGCTAACCCTAACCCTCACTACTCTGACCCTAGATGTCGAGAACAGAACAAACAAGTGTACCAAAAACTACCAATACACAGAGCAGATGCCGAAAAAACACAAAAAAACATGAAGGAAAGACGCGAATGTCACAAATCGCACCTGTAAAAAACGTGCGTTGGCCGGTTATAATTGCCAGTAAAAGTGAATATCTTGAGCCATTTTATCAAAAACATGACTAGTAATTGGAAAATGTAGAAAGAGGGCGAGAAAAGTGCATTGTTTTTACGTTAATGGAAAAGTCCCCTATTCTTCAGTTTTGCCACAACTTGTGGCCAAATGTGCTTTACATATCCAGGAACAAAGCTAGGGGATAAAAATTCTTCAAAATACGGCGACAGAGCTGCATTGGGGAAAATTCCAAAGCCTTTGCTTTTGTTTACGTATGAGTATACTTGCGATTTCCGGTCGACGTCATCGGACAGAAAAAGCATGTAAAAACAGCGCTGTCTAAAATCAAATAATGAAAAAGATCGCCTTCATACAGTATACTGTTATTGGATAGAGATCAGACATGTTAACTCTCCCGGAATGCCCGGGAAAATTCTGGAATTTCAGTGTAGTTCCCGGCCTCCCGGACGGGAATCAGTTTTGGACCAAAAATCCCGGAAAACAACTGTCAAATATTTCATTCCCATTGTAACTTCTGAAAAACGTTCGGAGTCAAATCACATGCATTTCAAACTCTGGTAAAAACTCACGAAGCAGTAAAATATGGATTTAAGTCAAATTTATTTAAGAAAAGGCTATTTTATGATATATATTTCAACTATGTTCATGTTTATTTCTGGGTTTTTCTTCGGAGATTTGTGATAAATGTGCGAGTGTCGAAGTGAAAATAGGTGACTTACTTTCAAAAAATTGAAAACTCCACCATCATTTAAATGCAGTTTTTGGAAATTTAAATATATGAAAAGGAATTAAATAATATATATTTATTTATTCCTTCATAGAGTAGCTTTAATTCTCATCCCTTTTCCAAAATCAAAATGTAAACAACAACTATTCAGCACAGTTTAAAAGTAGGTTAAAGTCGCTTAGGATGCCGAAAAATTATGACAGCATATTTAAACACAATGGACTTGTTTTCTAACACTACATTTATTCTGTTGTGCTGACTACAGAAATGTTAACTGTTGGCCATCTGTCACCAGAAAATTTCGAATTAAACAAAAATGCTTCAATGATGAAAAGAAAAGTTTTGTGTAGGGCACAAGCGTCCCACATGCATGAAGTTTCATAAAGATACTTTCTGAGTACTAATGTCCTTGAAGTAACTGAACATCAGGACATCTTTTCCTGTTAACATTTCCAGACTTGGGAAATTATTAGCTAAGTAGACTTTGATAAGAGCAAACCACAGGTGGATGTGCTCTGTGGGACAGTGTGGGTGGGTGGTGGTGGGGAGGGGAGGGGGGGGGCTCACAAAGAAGAGCATCTGGAGGGGGGGGGGGGGTGTCAAATCAACACTTATTTTATGATTTTTTAACATAGCATAAATTCAGCAGCGTAGTTGACAACTCATTCTCGATATAACCTGGTGTTAATAGTGGTCCGTGAGCTGAAAATTCACAAGTTTTTTCTTTTATTTTGCCCCCATGCGAACTTTTCCCTGAAATCCATCCCATTTCCCTGAAAATCACCCTCAGGTTCCCTGAAAAATTATTCTGGAGGTTAACATGTCTGATAGAGATTACACAGTTACCATATTCAATGCAAGGTATCATGATACCTGTTGAAATTTCTTAGAATTACGATTTTGTTTTTTGATGGAAATTCGTGGTAACGAGTGATTTGTGCATGTCTGTCGAACATGGAAACCATCTTCAATACAAAATGCAGACAGTGTTGTCCTTTTCCAAAATACAGTCCTATCTCTGTATTCGAAAGTGTTTTGAATGCCTAGGTTTGTTTTTGGATATATGAAGCACACTTGGCCACAAGTTGTTCAGATGAAATATTATTTTATTATTAGTTCTGGTGCGAATACGGTAGCAGACTCCCAGGAACCAGTGGTGCCTACAGTCGACTCTATGAGTTGATTACATATGTGTTTCGTATTCTATACATCCCAACCTTCATTTTGATTTTTGATGTATAATTTGTGAAAATTTCATCTGAATTTAACTGGTAGAGTACTGGAAGCCCCAAAATGGACTTCACAAAAAAGCACTGGTAATGGCCATATCTATTATTCTCCACTGAAGATATTTCCTTTTGGACCTGGTATAATTTAGATATTGTGCACAACAAATTGGTCTGTTACATTTGATTGGATAGTGACTTCAGGCACTATCCAATCAAATGTAACAGACCAATTTATGATGAACAAAATTTTGTAGTCCAGAAAACTTAGCACTCTACCAGTTAAGGAATATGAGAGGTGAGAATTTCAAAATAAATGAAATTCCATTACTTATATAGGCCCTTAAGGTGCTATATAACTTATAAGGAAGGGAAATTTGTTCACTTTGAAATTCCCACCTCTGATATTCCATAAATTTAAATTATATAGACACAAATTATACATCAAAATGAAAGCCAAGATGTATAGAACATGACACGCATATGTTGATTGATCTTGATTTGGGAAGCTCCCAGCTTGTAATATCCAATTTAAGTTTAAGGAAAAGGTGTAGAATAGGGGACTTTTCATTTTTTTTTTACAAATAACGATTTTCGAGCTATTTTTTCTCTGTTTTCTTAAAGTAAACTATATTTTGAACAAAATGACACAAAATTAGGTACCTCTATCATGTTTTAACATGTAAGAGAATAGATTTTAAATCCCGTTGAATTGTGAGTTTCTCAATTGCCATTTGTTTCATCTGCTGAAAATTTCGCAGCGTCTGTTGTTTTCATTCGTTGTTACGAGTGACGTCACAGGGGAGAAATCATTTTGTATGATAGCAGGTGCGCTTTGCTTGTGTGGGTGTTAGCAGGTGCGCTTCACTTGTGTGTATGTTCCTCGATTTAAGGTCGGTTCACTTAGGACCAGGGTGAGTTCATTGGTAAGCTAACCCTGGCCCTCACTAGACTGACCCTAAAATTTGATCTAGGGTCAGTTTAGTGAGGGGGCAGGGTTTGTCAGCCAACATTTCAATTACTAAACTCTCCCCCTACGATAGCGATAATGGAATGGAGCGATTGCAGTGAGTTCGACTGCACTGTTGTAATAAAATCGTTAATATTTCTTGAAAAAAACGAAAGTATGTGATTTTGTTCAAAATATAGTTTACTTTAAGAAAACAGAGAAAAAATAGCGAGAAAGGCATTATTTTAAAAAAAAAACGAAAAAGTCCCCTATTCTACACCTTTACCAAGTTTAATGGGCTATATAAGTAATGGAATTTTGTTTATTTTGAAAATTCTCACCTCGGCTATTCTTTCAATTCAAATTAAAGTATACACAAAATGTATATCAAAATGAAGATTGAGATGTATAGAACACGAAACAAATATGTAATCAACTCATAGAGTCGACCATAGGCAGCATTCGTTCCTGGAAGTCTGCTACCGTATTCGTACCAGAACTGATAATTTAATAATATTTCATGAAAACAACTTGTGGCCAAATGTGCTTTACATATCCAAGAACAAAGCTAGAGTATCGAAATTCCTCAAAACACGGTGACAGAGCTGCATGGAGGTAAATTCCCAAGCCTTTGCTTTTGTTTACATATGAATTTACTTTTGATTTCCGGTCGACGTCATCAGACAGAAAAAGCATGTATATACAACGCCGTCTAAAATCAAATAATGAGAAAGATCGGCTTCATACAGTGTACTGTTATTAGATAGAGATTGCACAGTTACCATATTCAATGCAAGGTATCATGATACCTGTTGAAATTTCTTAGAAGAATTACAATCTTGTTTTTCAATGGAAATTTGTGGTATCGAGTGATTTGCACATGTCTGTCGTGCATGGAAACCATCTTCAATAAAAAATGCAGACGGTGTTGTCCTTTTCCAAAAAGCAGTCCTATCGCTGCAGTGACGCCTGCACTTGAATGTGTTTTGAATGTCTAGCTTTGTTATTGAATATCTGAAGTACATTCGGCGACAAGTTGTTCTTGCGAAATATTATTTTATTATCAGTTCTGGTACGAATACATTAGCAGAATTCTAGGAACCAGTGGTGCCTGCTGTCAACTCTATGAGTTGATTACATACGAGTTTCGTGATGTATATATCCCAACCTTCATTTTGATGTATAATTTGAGTATATTTAATCTGAATTTAAGGAATACACAGAGGTGTAATTGGGGTCAAAATGACAGGTGCCAAGCACAGTGTACAGCATACTATATTGGGATGCTATGATGCGCTCAGAACTAAACATTTGAAATCGGAACATGAATAATCGACGTGACTCTCAGAAATTAAAATGTGTCGAATACTGTTATTTGGCAGTGACATGCACTCATTTTTGTTCACGTCGATCACACAATCTTTCAGAAAAAGATTGGGAGAGAAATGGGCAAGATCTGGGCATTTTAATTTGCACAGCAGCACAATATCCACTCCCTACCGAAAAACATTTTTATACTGGTACTCTATGGGCACCACAGTCTGTGTTGAAAGTCCATTCTGCAAGAGTTTTAGTGACAATCCACTCTCCAGATGCATTTATGTTCAGTTAAGCGCATTTATTAACTTTGCTGATATTTCATAAATGCTACTTAAGCCCCGTACAGACGAGCAAATTTAATTTGTCAAAGAAAATGTGGCAAATGAAATTTGGTCGTGTGTGCGAGAAAATTTGTCACATTTTCTTTGAACACATTTCTATGTTCAATATCTGGATGTCCCAAATATTGAACAAAGAAATGTGCCATATTTCTGCGCACAGAGAAACTGTGCATGCATAGAAATACGGAAACAAGTGTTGCATCATCCACCACGCATAATAATTCGAAGTTAGAGAAGACTTTAGTGAAAAGTACCGCGATTTTAAAAAAATGTGGTGGTCTAACAATGCTGTATATTTACTTTTGGAAGAGTTGCAAAGTAAGGAGAGTCTGTGGAATATAAAAAGTGAACTTTATAGAGTTAAAAATCTCTCCTTTCACATCATGGGCACAGATCTCTATCGGAGAGTAAGGGGTGGGACAGAAATGGGAAAGATCTGGGCATTTCAACATACACAACAGCACAATTTCTACTCCCTATCGAAAAACGTCTTTCTTCTACTCTATTTGATCCGCCATTTTAAAATGGCTGAAGCTGATAGCAGACTTCTAGATGAATACCTAGTGGGCTGCGCCGGAGACTAAGCTAGGCACTTTACGATGCAGTGATAGGAGTCATAGGACTGCATTTGGGGAAAGGACAGCAATGTCTGCATTTTTTACTGAAGATGGATTCCATGACGGACAGACATGTTCATATCACGCGATACCACAAAGTTTCATTGAAAAACAATGTCGGAATTTTAAGATATTGAAACAGGTGTCATGATACCTTACAAGTAATATGTGGCAGTTTCCATATAATAATACTGTATACAATGTAGTATGGAGGCAGGCTGTTAAATTCTTCCCAACTAACGACGGTAAACACTGTGCCCAAATAAGATAATTGTGCCCAAATTATGCGGAGTTTGAAACTTTTTCCAAAGTTTTGCAGTGTTTCTGTGGCCAGGTTTCCCCAATGCTTGCAATATAGCTTAGAGCTTACCTTTGAAGCAAACAATGCTACAGATAATTAATTTTTTAAAAACCCACAGAGTTTGCCATAGAAAAGCAATCGGTGTAGACAGTGTCATATGAGACACTGTTAATGGCGATTGCTTTTCTGTGGCGAATTCCAAATAACCATGCACTTAAAGCTTGAGATCTATTATATTTTAAATTTATGTTCGTGGCGTTTCTCAGAAAACGCCATGCATAATTTACATTCAGATAGACATTTGGCTTGACACTGGGAAACTAAAGACCTTCTCGAGTTAGTCAAGTAAACTTACGTCAAAGGGTGGTGGGAGGGAACCAGTGATAATGGTGAAGACCTATAACAAGGGGTTGTGAACTAGCATTTTAAGGTGGGGGGACCTAAAAACTAAAACAGCTCTGACGCCAAGACAAAGAAAATACCAGTGCTGTTTCTCCAACCATGCAGGCCACATCCATATTTACCGTTGTGCCCAAATTAGACTGATCTAAAGCTCTGTGTAGGTGACGGCCGCTCATTACTTGATTTTAGACGGCATATTATATCGATGCATTTTCAGCCCAGATGACCTTAAACAAAATGTAAACAAACCGACAATGGAAACAAAGCCAAGAGTTTTGAAATTTACCCCCACGCAGCTCTGTGGCTGCATTTTGAAGAAGTTTGATTTCCAAGCTTTGTTCTTGGATATATGAAGCACATTTGGACACAAGTTGTTCTCCTGAAATATTATTTTGTTATCAGTTCTAGTACGAATATGGTAGCAGACTTCCAGGAACCATTGGTGAGTTGACTGCATATATTTGCCGTGTTCTATACATCACAACCTTCATTTTGATGTATAATTTGTGTATATTTAATTTGTATTTATGGAATATCGGAGGTGGGGGGATTTCAAAATAAACAAATTTCTCTTACTTATATAGCATCTTAAGTTGTTACCGTAGTCCTAGTTGTTATTTCAAATTTTCCAGTGCTCCATCCAAACCAGCCTACACAATCTTTCCCAAACCGGCCTCCACAATTTTTCTCAAAGCAACCTTCACTAATATTTTTCATATGTTCAAGTCCCTCTTTTTGGAACATATTTAAATTTGGGGCAATTGAAATAATTGGCCAATCTTAAAGGGCTTAAGGTGATTTTAAGAAATGGTAATTTGTTTATTTGAAATTCCCTTCTCTCATATTCCATAAATTCAAAGTAAATATACACAAATTATACATACAGTACAGTTGCCGTGGATTGGTCGTAATGCACACGTGGGCAGTTATGTCCACGCATCTGTTTACCAGGTAGTAAAAATCATCATTAGCAAAATTTTAATTAATGAAGCACTAGGTTGTACCCGGTGCTTCATTAATCAAATTTTTATACCCCCCCCCCCCCCCCTGCAAACAAAGTTTGGGGGTATATAGGAATCACCCTGTCCATCTGTCTGTCCATCCTTGTAAGTGCAACTCCTTCTAAACCGTTTGAAGAATTTTCATGAAACTTCACACAATGGAAGAACTCCATATGAAGATGTGCATGAAGCAATATAATTCCGTTTTGACATTTCCAAGGGGAGATAATCTAACTTATACATTTCGGGCGTCTGTCCATCCTTGTAAGTGCAACTCCTCTTAAACCGAATGAAGAATTTTCATGAAACTTTACTCTGTGGAAGAACTCCATATGAAGATGTGCATGAAGCAATATAATTCCGTTCTGACATTTCCAAGGGGAGGTAATCTAACTTATACATTTCCGGCACAGGGGGTATCACTTTGTGAGTTTCTAGTTGATGATTATTTCTGTAATTACTGTATCTACTACTGTATTTGTACCAGAAATGTTAATAAAATAATATTAACTCTAGTGTTGTTCGGTTAACCGGTTTTATAAGTCGGTTTCGGTTTTGCTTGAAAACCGAAACCGTGTAACTGGTAAATGAGTACGGTTTCGGTTTTTTCCTAAAATGGCGGGAGGAGATGTTTTCTTTATTCAGTTTGCACTAACAATGTCTGAAATGTCACGCTTTGTCAGGAAATAACAGTGTCGTCAATGCACGCCACATTCTGGGTGTAAAGGGGCCACTTCAGCATGTCCAGATCACTCGAGAATGATGTATGACAAGTTGTCAATCACACATCGTTGACGTAAAAATGGGTTGTGTTTTCTGTGAGAATGACAAAACAGACAGCCAACACGCCTACATTTCACTGATTACAGGAAATACCTTGCGCAGTTGGCTTCGTTTTTGAACAGGTTTGTATGACATAGTCAATCAGTTTAATTAAAATTGCTTATCTACAATCTGTTGGACAGGGAATAATATCATATCAGAAAAAAGGTCTTGGCATTTCATTGTCGTATTCGAAAATAACATTTGTCATGGGTTGCCCCACCACGTGTTTCGGATGTAGTCTGTTGCCTCCCTTGATGTGCCTATGTGGGAAGAGGTTTTACTGCAATTCAGTCTTGGGACGTTCCCACCCGAGACGATTTGTCCTGAAGGCTTCGGCCCACTAAAAACATGAAACCGCAAGTTCTTATTCTATTTAGTTCAATATATGAAGGCCAAAACGTCTTGAACCGAAATGTCCCGAGGCCGAAACGTCCCAAGACCGAATCGTCCATATCCACGGGAAAAGCTGTGTTCCGTAATATCGCTGTTAACGTGCCATGGTTGCATTCCCACACAACTTTATAGGGGCCAATCAAAGGAACAAATCAGCGGTAGAAATTGGAATGGCATGAGGCAAACGCAAAAAAGTTACAATATATAACAGTACACCAGTGAATTTGTGAAATCAATTCCGTTGAGCTAAAACCATTGCGTGCGCGAGGTGGGGGGGGGGGGGAGGAAAGACAATAGGTATTTGGTAAAGTGGTTCGTTTTGAAGCCCACCCAGCTACAAACAATATGACTTTCCCATTCCAGGCTGACATGAAATGATTGCTGATTATTTTACTAGGGCGGGTGGTGGCACTAGTCACCACTGTGTGTGTGTGTGGGGGGGGGGGGGGGGGGGTATTGAAAAGAGTCCATACATCAATTCATTGTCAAATATGTTAGGATGGGTGTCTAGGTGACCCACTTGGCAACGCTTGTTATTATTTGCAATGCCTGGTAGGGTCACTTTGCTAGGCTGCGCAGGGCCCCACCCAGGAGTGAACACTGAACAGAGCCCTGGGAAATAGTGAATTAGCTCTTTTCATACCCATGTGTTAATATCAATTCATCATAGACACTCTTATGCCTGAACTTAAAGACCAGAGGTGGGGGGGGGGGGGGGGGGGGCCTAGAATTGGTGAGTGGTGATATTCTGCAAACACTGTTACATTTTATTTTCTTTGATATTTTTTTATTTTATACACTTAGCACAAATGCTAGTCACTGTCAATTAAATCATCATTGAAAATATGACAGTATGGGCATTATATTGACACAATATAGTTTCTGTTGGGAACTGCAGATGTCTTACTATAAAAAACCGAAAACCGACCTATAAACCGAGTTTTTTTTTTAAAAACCGAACCAAAACAAGAAAAATAAAACCGCACAACACTAATTAACTCTTGATCAAATAAATGTGCTTCAGAAGTTCAGATATCCAAGAACAAAGTTAGGGCATCAAAATTGTTAAAAATGCAGGGACAGAGCTGCATAGGGGTAAATTCCAATACTCTCGGCTTTGTTTACATTGTCTGTCTGTTTATATTGTTGGTCAAGTTGTTTACATCGTCTGCCTATTTATATCGTCGGTCAAGGTCAAAGGGGTGAAAAGGCGTCGATCTACAATGCCATCTAAAATGAAATGATGAGAAAGATCGCCTTAATACTACGCACTAATATTATATTGGGACTGCACAGTTGCCCATATTACTTGCAAGGTATTACGACACCTGTTTAAATATCTTTGAATTACAGGATTGTTGTTTGATGAAAATTCATAATATCGTTTGATATGCGCATGTCTGTCGGTCATGGAACCCATCTTCAATAAAAATATTCAGACAGTGTTGTCCTTTCCCCCAAATGTAGTCCTATCACAGCATTGCTGCATTGTGAAGTATTTTGATTTCCTAACTTTTTCTTAGATATCTGAAGCACATTTGGCCACAAGTTGTTCTCCTGAAATATTATTTTATTATCAGTTGTTCTTGTGTGGAAATCATAATGATATTGGTAACAGAAAGAAATCTGCGAAATAACTCGAATTTAACTATTCTGAAATTTAATTAAAAAGATATTTATAGTTCTCAGATAGAATGTTCTAGAAGAGGAATTTTCTCCAATATACTATTTTCTATCAAGTTTTGATTGGTTGATTAAAATCACCTCATTAAGCTTCTAGGTGATTCTGTCCTAATTGATATAAAATGATGACCTACTTAAACAATCAAACAGTCAACAGCTATATGTACAGAGATCTAAAAATAGATTCCATGTAACAAGATGTAAACATGTAGATAGATACACTAAAATGTCACTTAGTGCAAATGAGTCAGTTCAGCCAAAATCCCCATTCCTTCAGAAAAATATCAATTGTGCAGAATTATCAACTAAGGACATATCAATCTTCATATAATATGGGGGGCTATAACATCAGTTCTAGTACGAATACAGTAGCAGACTTTCTGGAACCACTGGTGCCTGCTGTCACCTGAACTCTGAGTTTAATGTATATTTTTCATGTTCTATACATCACAACCTTCATTTTGAAGTATAATTTGTGTATATTTAATTTGAATTTATGGAATATCTGAGGTGGGAATTCCAAAGTAAACAAATTTCCCTTATTATATAGCACCTTAATCTCTAAATATTGTTGTATTGTCAATGTGAAGTTTTCTGTTTCAGGCCTGGTCATAACCTATGTTTTTGAGACAAAAAATAAAAATATAATGAAAATTATTGTGACTCACGTTTGTAACATCAGCCATGATTGGTTAATTTGACACCTTCTAAAAGTCATAGTACTGGAGTTTTGGGGAAAAACTCGGGTACTATCGGAATGTTCTTCCCTGGAGACATGAGAACAAAGAAAATGTAAGCTCCACTACCATTGATCAGCGTCGTTTACGCACGCTCTTGTTTGAATTTCTCAACACCAAAGGCTGGCGCTGTGTCTGATTAACTTTTTTTCGTCACCAAAAGACACAAACTTACCAACAAATATAACATCTTCAGTGGGTGTGTTTTTAATTTTAATTGCAAACAATGAATTCAAAAGAATCAGAAATACTAAAATCTCACGTGTTGTTCACCACTTTACTAGTGAATCCTGAAATGAGTTATGACTTCAATTAATTATATTTCCACAACTTTAGTACTTCTCAACCTCACTGAGCCTCCACCTCAAGTTCAAAATAAATTGTTTCACTCCGCTTAATTCGAACAACTGTTGTCGTCCAAGAAACATGAATTTATATTCCATTAATTTATACCACTTATCAAACAAGCATTAATAATGAATTATAACATGAACAGCATGATGCAGTTGTAAACTCTGGCATTTGGATTTTGGCGACATAGAAAATCCCAAAGTGACGGCACTTGTCATTTTTGAATTTGGTGATCTGGAAACTCTTAAAGAGACGTCATTCGTTCGAGATGATGTCATGTTTTTGGATTCGCGTACATTGTTAGTACAAGACTGATGGCTTGTTGCAGTTAATGCTTAACAATGAAAGCTATTTTTTGTTCGGCATAATAAAATAATTAGAAGGTTTTATTTCAGAAATCACACAAACTCGGGTACTATCGACCGATAGAACATGAAAAGAAACATTCTAATATTATATTAGAATAGCACTGGCTGGTTTTGGCCTTTACGTTGGGTAAAGGGTTAAAAGGAATCCACTATAGTACTGAAGGTGTGTTGTCTTTGATGGAGATGAGGTGAATAATTTGTGAATTAATTGTTTTTGTTGCCATAGTAACTTTTTAAAATTTATTCCAGATGAATATTCATTTTTAAATAGTTTTGGAATTATAATTATTTAGCAAGGCTTTCATTTTTTGGGGATTTAGGACACAGGTCCTTCATTAGCTGAAACATAACTTGTGATTCCGATATTTTTGTCAGAAAATAGGAGTTATATTTTTATACTGTACCAATGACCCAGACTTAGCTGGTGCTAACTCTAACAAAACCAGGGCCAAACACAAATTTTGCCCCCCAATCCCCAAAATTTGCATCCAAAACAAAAAGAAATCATGTCCTAAAGGACCTCCATACTACGCCTCTACTGCGCATGCGCAGTGACGCAGTCGTCCCGAAATTGGCGCCAATTATCATTCTCTGTTTGGCCCTTCATCAGTCAACATCTCACTGATCTTTGTGCTTGTAAATCTCAGTTTTAAGGATGCCAGACACGTAATTTTTGGAGAAAATGTGATTCTAAGGAGGATAGAAGGAGGAGAGGAAAAAGAAGTGGCAAAAAATAATCAGGGCTGTACTTAAAATTTTTTGATGAAATTATGTTAAGTTGCCTATTTTCGAGGCATGGGCCTCTTGTTGTCATTCTTGCTAATTGTTGCACTGCTTATTCAGTGTTTCCTCTCCCCTAGCCTTCTAAAGTACCTCCTGGCAATTCTCCCATGCTTTTGGCATATTTTTGAGAAATTTCATTTCTAAAATTTCCTGGGAGAGTTGCTTGGTTACAGAATGTTTTCTGTTATTTTCCCCATAGTTACGTTTTCACCCATGGGTGTATAACGTTTGTGTTCTGCATCTTCCATCTGATGTTCTACAGATTCTCCCCTGGGAGTCTCTGTTTTGCATCAGATAGAGTGTAATTGATGACTGATTCCGGGCCAGTCTTTTCAGTGCCTGGAGTCATGTTTTCTAGTGTGTTTACACTGTTTGTTTTCATTGGCAACAGCCTTTTTTGAGGGGGGCTGTTTGCCTTTGTGGTAGTTTATCTCATTATAAGATACATTTATATTATCCGAAAGTGTCTCATTAATTATTTTATATAAATTTAAAATTTTTGACCACACTTTGCCATCGGATCCATCGGGGCTCAACGTTACTTTTCAGCAACTTGGGCTTCTCTGAAAAAATATTTTTTCAAAATTATTTTGTTTTGCAATTGTTTTTTCATTTATTAATGGATCATGTTATTATGTATCTTTGTGTCAGGGGTTTTTGCGAGTAACTAGGACTTATTGTTGTTCTTTCACAATGAAGGGATGTTGTTCAAATTGTAATAGGAAGAAATCTTCCTCTGACTTTCATGATCATTGTATTAATTGTAGTCAGTGTTCTCGCATTAATCCCTGTCCTATATGTGAACATTGGGATGAGAAACATTGGAAACGTGTGTCACGATATGTTGTTTTTGGAGAAAGAGCGATGCCGGCTCTTTCTCCGCAAGGTCACTCTACTCTCTCAGTTTCTATTTCAGAGGAACCAGAACAGGGTGATGTTTCCATGTTATCTTCTTCAAGTGTGCGTCCGTCGTCACAAATGAATTCAGAGCTAGCGGCAAAAGTGCTCATGGAGATTAGACAAATGTCGTCCGCTAGCTCGACCGGTGTAGCGTCCATTCACCGAAGGGTTCGGCAGCCGGGTTCGTCCGATGCGGTCCAAGAGGAAATTTTGGGTGATGCGAGCACTATAAACATAATAGATGCACACCCAGTGACAGCAGATAGTAAGCGAGAACGGAGGAAGCCTTTTAGTCCGGTTCATAGCTCGTCCAGGTCCAGCCGGGCCGCGAGCGAGAGAGGTCCCTCTCTCGTACAACAACATCTGGGACCAGATGTTGTGGTACAAAATGTGTCTTTAGCGGAGCATACGTCCGTCGCTCGGGACGCTCCGTTGTATAAGCAGTCCGCAGAGACTGTTAAGGCTTCCTCTTCTCGTCAGCGCACACGACCGCACCTTGGCTGCGTGACCGCCGATATATTACCAGCTTCGCCGATGAAGGATTCTTCGGCGACCGGGTCACACCATCCGGCAGCCAGGGATTCGAGACCGATGGACTCCGGACGTTCGCATAGGAAAAGTATGCGGGAGCCATCTGATGCGGAGCTGCCCTCGGCGAAGCAGCGAAAGACTGCGCCTCCGCAGGTCTCGACGCCGGACATTCTTGTGCAGATAGCACAGCTTATCGCAGCATCCCAGCAGCCGACAGAAACGGTGTCGGATCGAGAATTATCCGACGGCGCTGGGTCGGTACGCTCCGCCGAAGCATCGGGGGCGGACGACCGGGAACATCGTGAGGTCCGACCGGATGGTGAAAGGGATACGGATGACTTGGAGCTATCCCTTTCGGAACAACATAAAGCTGCTGTGGACTTCATCCGGCACTTTCTCCCTCAAGTTGTTCCGTCGGGCCAGACTGCTGCGCTTCCGGACAAGAGAATTATAGCGTCATTGGACTTTGAATTTTTTGAGCGGTTCAGGGACATCGCTCCCGAGTTTCCGTCGCAGTCCAATAATGTTGCTAGAACATTTGAATTATTGAACGACGCTATATTTAAACTTGCTTCCAGGACGGGGAAAGCAGGTTTCTTGTCCGCTAATACTCTCAACCTGCCTTTCATTAATGCAAGGAATAAATTCGATACGGCAGGACAGGGTATACCGAGAGTTCCTCTGCGTATGGACGACGAGGCGGAAGACTTAGAGCTATCATTACCGTCGTCACCCTCTATTCCAACCGCGGTGTTGGAAACAGCTATTGCGTCTAACAGAGTTTCAGGATATACAATCCTCTTTAAGACTTCTTTCAAGGGCAGTAGCTTATTCCACGTATAACTCCGCCCTTTCAGTGGCAAATCTGGAGTTGGTTAGATGTGACGCAGCCCTAGCTACATCCACACTAGTGGATTCTAAGGTGAAGAACTCTCTTAGAGTCGCTTCGGTCTCAGGAGAACTTCTCTTTGACGGCAAGCTTTCCGCTATTTATGATAAAATTAAAAAGAAAGCTAATGATTCTCTGTTGTTCAGATCGGCTCCTAAGAAGTCGGATACAGCAGACACGAATAAGACAGGCACTTCTGGGTCTAATGCGCCCAAGAGAGGTTCCTATAGAGGTTCCGGTGCGTCCTCTTGGTCTTATTCGAGAGACCGTCAGGATAGCGACTCTCGTTCGGGACGTCCTTCAGGCCGGGACAATCGGTCGGACGCCCCGAGGTCGACGAGGCGAGGTGCGGGTCGTGGAAGACGTGGTTTCTCCTACCGCAGGCCTCGCAGGTCCAGGAGGTGATGGCTTAAACCTCTATCGCGTTCCGGTTGGCAGAAGGTTGTCGAGTTTTTCACAAGAGTGGGCGTCGATTACGGACGACCCTTGGGTGAGAGGAGTGACTTCGGAAGGTCTAAAGATAAACTTCAAACGAAAGCCTCCATTAACTCGAAGTCCAAAGTGGACTCATCTTCCGTCAAATCCACAGAAAAGAGACGCTCTGTTATCAGAGGTGCAGTCTCTTTTAATGAAGAACGCGGTAGAGGTCGTAGAAAACCAGGAATCTCTGGGATTCTACAGCCATCTGTTTCTGGTTCCGAAACCAGACGGCTCGTTCCGTCCAGTCATAGATTTGAGCTGGATAACAAGCTGATCGTCGCTCCGAAGTTTTATATGGAGACGATTCGATCGGTCAGAGCGAGTATTCGGGTGAACGATTATGCAACGAGCATAGATCTCAAAGATGCGTACTTTCACGTCATGGTACATCCGACATTCCGAAAGTATCTACGCTTTGCAGTCCTGGGAGTGGTGTATCAATTCCGGGCGATGTGCTTCGGATTGAATCTAGCACCCTGGGCTTTCACTCGGGTAATGAACTCGGTAATGATCTACTTCCGAGCTCATTCGTCTGCGGTAACGTCGGCCTACCTGGACGACATTCTTCAGAGGTACGGCAATGAGTTAACGCTTCAGAACGATGTTCAGAATCTTCTTCTATTGCTCCGACGTCTCGGTTTTATAGTAAACGAGGAGAAGTCGGATCTGGTGCCGTCCAAGTCATTCACTCATCTGGGAATGAGCTTCGAGACGCACAACAATCTCGTTCGTCTGCCGTTAACCAGAGCGAAATTAGTCAGTTGTTACGCTCGCTATTGTCTGCACGCAGACAAAGTCACGGCGAGAGAATTTATGAGACTGATAGGTCTGTGCGGAGCCGCCGCGGATCTCATTCCGATGGGGCGGCTACGCACACGCCCTCTTCAAATTTTCCTGACTCAGAATTGGAGTGTGAAAATTCATTCGCTCGATGTAGACGTTCTCTTGTCAGATCAAGTGAAACAAGAGATTCAGACTTGGGCAAACATTCAGTGGTTAACTCAAGGAGTTCCGCTGCAGTTGCCGGATCCGAGTTTTACCGTTATGACGGATGCCAGTCAAACAGGTTGGGGTGCATCATTAATCCCAACCGATTCGAGATGCCAGGGTCTTTGGGATCCGCAATTCCTGTGCAAGCACATAAACATCAAGGAAATGATGTCAATTTGGCTTGCGTTACGTCACTGGATGGACATTATTCACGATGCTCATGTCCAATTCCTATCCGACAATACGACAGTAGTGGCGTATATATGGAATCAGGGAGGCACTCATTCAGTTCTGTTGTTCAATCTAACGGAAAGAATCCTTCTGTTTGCGTTAGAACATCACGTTCTTCTTTCGGTCCGTCACATACCGGGTCGTCTGAATGTGCTAGCAGACTCCCTTTCACGAAAGGGTCGCTTGTTGCCGTCGGAGTGGACTCTCAACAAACAAGTATTCAATCAGATTTGCTACCAATGGGAACGGCCAATGATAGACTTATTTGCGACACATCTCAACAATCAGTTGCAGACGTATGTGTCTCCGTGTCCGGATCCAAGAGCATTTGCAGTAGACGCTCTGTCGATCCCTTGGGACGGAATGATAGGATATGCGTATCCTCCAGCGCCGTTAATTCAACAAGTATTGCTAAAGATAAAACAATCTCAATGCAAGATTCTGTTGGTAGCATCTCTGTCGCCACAGAGACCGTGGATAAATCTACTCAGGTGTCTATTGTGGGACCTACCGCGGAAGCTTCCTCCACGAGAGGATCTTCTTTCGCAGGGGAAATCGCGCCAACTCCATCCCAACCCGCAAGGTCTCAACCTTCATGTTTTTCCGTTGTGCGGTCCTTCTTGCATGGCAAGCACTTTACAGGACGAGCAGTGGACGCGATTTCTAACTGTAGGAGGACCTCCTCTTCGCTAAACTATGCGGCTAAGTGGAAGGTTTTTCGTCGTTGGTGTAGGGATCATTCTGTAGATATATTTGATCCCTCTATACCAGACATTGCAAACTTTCTAGTATACTTGTTTGACGAAATCAAACTGCAGCCTGTTACTATAAAGGGTTATAGATCTATGTTATCTGATACCTATGCACATCATGATAGTTTACAAATTGGATCTAATGTCTCTTTATCGAAGTTGGTTAGAAACTTTTCGATAAATAGACCCAGAACTCTTAGATTAATTCCTAAGTGGAATTTAGCTTGGGTTCTCCTTAAATTGAAGGAAAAGCCATTTGAACCTCTTGGGACAGTAGATTTCAAATTCTTATCTTATAAGACAGCTTTTCTCTTAGCTTTCTCTTCTGCCAGAAGAGTCAGTGAGCTTCATGCACTATCGGTGGATGATTCTCATTATCGTAGTGTTGGGAACACTATCACCTTCACTACTAATGTGGGTTTTTTAGCTAAGAATCAGGCTCCTAATAAATATCCGGAACCTATTGTTATTAAGGCTCTTCCGTCTTCAGACGGGCGTAGGCCTTTACTCTGTCCTGTTAGAGCACTACGTATCTATAAACAGAGATCTCAGTTTATCAGAAAGGGACGGAAACGTTTCTTTCTGTCTTTGATGCCTAATAGAAAGGACATTTCAGTCCATTCTATTGCTAGATGGATTCAGTTAACTATCCGTACTGCTTATGAAGATTTATCTTCTTCTCAGCAGTCTGTGCTTAAGATTTCTGCTCATGAAGTAAGAGCTCTTTCTACTTCCTGGGCTTATGCTAATAGTGTTGCTATTACAGATTTAATGAAGGCTGCTTATTGGTCTCAGCCATCCACATTTACGAATTTTTATCTCAGAAATATTGAGTCCATTTCTGGAGACCTGCATTGTTTAGGTCCGTTATCTGTTGCTCAGAATGTCGTCCACTAAACAGTTGCAACTATAGTTATGCAGGCTTTCTGTTCCGGCAGTGACTCCGTCCGGCTGCCCTCTTTGCTCTGGGCTATTTGACCCAGGGCAAGGGGAAGGGGGGGGGGGGGGTGTTCCCTTAGGTCACCTGCTTTATAGTGAAAAGCAAGGGAATGCCTCCTCCAAGTCAGTATTTCTGAGTCGCTTCCGGGATGGTTTTAAAGTGTAATATTAATGTTTAAATTCATTCATGTCTTATTTTTAAAGTGTAGCTCGGTGTGAAGCATTTGTATATGTCAAGTTAATATACAATACTCGGACACTTTTAAATGATTATAAAGAGTCTCAATTCTCTGGACTACTTTATTTATTGGCTTGCTTTAAAAATAATTAGTATAAGGGTTATACTGGATGTTAATAGAGAACATGAATGTTATTGTGCTCAATTATTAAGGGTAGTGTATCTTTCTAATTTAATATTAAATAAAAAAGATACATGTAAAGCCTAATACTCCTTTTCTCCTTAAGGGGTTATCTCTTTACTATATAGTTGAGCTTATTGGATTTTCCTCTATGTCCTAGGCCCTCCAGCCTGTTTACTATTCAGCTAAGTCTGGGTCATTGGTACAGTATAAAAATGTTAAAAAATTTATAGTAATTTATATATTTTTTATACTTACCAATGACCCAGACGGGGATGGCCCTCCCTGGAGTTGGGAACTCTTGCCTCCCCACTGAGTACATAGCGCTGACCAGGCACTGCCAGTAAGAATGATAATTGGCGCCAATTTCGGGACGACTGCGTCACTGCGCATGCGCAGTAGAGGCGTAGTATGGAGGTCCTTTAGGACATGATTTCTTTTTGTTTTGGATGCAAATTTTGGGGATTGGGGGGCAAAATTTGTGTTTGGCCCTGGTTTTGTTAGAGTTAGCACCAGCTAAGTCTGGGTCATTGGTAAGTATAAAAAATATATAAATTACTATAAATTTTTTAACTTCCTAGTGGAAATTCCACTCCATGGGTGTCTTAGTAAATCATGTGTCACATACTTTGTTCTAAGTTCATTCATTTAGTTACAGTCTGTTTGCAATTACTCTGTCTTCCAGGGTGTGGCAGGTCGACACTCAATTTAACAATGCCACATTCTATACTACTTATATTATATTTGTGCAATATGTTTATTTGTTATCACTTTACATGTACGTGTACCGTGAATAAAGAATCTGAATCTGATAGACTTATCTCTATTAGGGCTGTACGATATTCTAAACTGAATACCGGTATCAGCATTAAAAAAAATACCGCGATATACTGGTATATCGAAAGATTGTTCAGATATCTGAACAAACGCACCACAATCGGGACTTGAGCCATCACAGTGGGACGAATTAGCATGCCTTGGTGATACAGTTTGAATAAACCTTTACCCAATGCAGACGATATCAAAATTTATTTTAAATATAATTTTATTGAAGTTTTCCAAAAATTTCAACAAAACAATATCATGTGACCCCTCATTGGAACGAGCTTGATGTGCTCGTTTCAATGAGGAGTCACATGATATGGTTTTGTTGAATTTTTTTGTTTTTTGGAAAAATATTTTTTTCAACTGCTGAATTTGTGTATTGCGCATAAAAAGATAATATTATTGATTCGAAACATCTTGAAAATTAAATTGTGGGTAAATAAATAATGACGATAAACCAATATTTTTGTAATTTAAGGTGTTCAGTAGACACTGGTTTGAATACCGGTATGTTTCAGTTTATCAATATACCGTGCAGCCCTAATCTCCATATACTTTATGTGGTCACAGTCTGTTAACTACCTGAAATGGCTTGTGTAACGAACTCACTTCCGTGGACCTAAATAAACCTTCCCAATCGGTGTCAATATACACTCACTACTGTGGGAAGGCTACATTCTGTGAATTTCCAACATTTCAGTTTAGTTGTGTTTGCAGCTTTCCTCAAGTTGGGTGTAGGTGTCAGACCTCGAAAAATGGCCAAGCACAAGAAAAGTTCTGTATATTTAGGTAATTATTATATTGGCCTTCCTGATTCTTCATGTATTTTAGCTTATTTCGGGCATTCATTGAGTTTCACTCAATTTCACTACCATTCAGTTATGACTCCTGACGTAAGAATGAGTTTTATTGAATTTTACTTGGCCTCATGAACAAACCGAAAACCAAACCGAACCGAGGTTTTTCTCCTCATGAAAAACCAAAACCGAAACCGAACAAGAAATTTAAAAACCTACAGCTCTACACTACAAACAAAAGCTGCACATGGATGAATCGAATGCTGAATGCGTTTCAATTCCAATAACTATTCCGTTTATTGGTAACAAAAGCAGCTACATCAATTACAAATAACTTTCACTGGCCAACCACTGGCTTAAATAATTCAGGGCAAAAGCCGCAATTTAACTGGGCCAATTATTTATCCGTAAAACACGAGTTAAGAATGCAGCAAATATTCTCTGTTCACTACAAACAAAAGCTGCACATGGACGAATCCAACGCCGAACGCATCTCAAAATCCAATAATTATTCCATTTATTGGTAACAAAAGCAGCTACATCAATTATGAACAACTTTCACTGGCCAACCACTGGCTTAAATAATTCAGGGCAAAAGCCGCAATTTAACTGGGCCAATTATTTATCCGTAAAGCACAAACCAAAATCAGTTGTCAGAAATGACCTGGTCAGCCACGGACATATGATTCCAAGAAAATCATATATCCAGGGATGACCACATCAATTCTATAATATCTGTATCCAACTCGATCGAACGCCGCTCACGTTCCAATCACAATTATCAAGTGTGTTTTCGTGTAACGAAAACACAAGTTAAGAATTCAGCCCCATATTCCCTGATTAACTACAACTGGACAATTTAGAACTAATATTTCAGGTCATAAAAATCTATCCTCTCCATGAACATCCAGCTCACGAATTAAAAATTCGCCAGCTGAATATTTATTCAAGAAAATCTCTTAAAGTCACTTACTTGAAATAGTCTCCTGTGTATCAGACAAACTCCAACAAGTTATGGATCTCTATGCCATGAAAACGATGAAACCCTTGTTGCTTCCCCATTCTCATGCGCGTCATCTCATAACTTTCCCAAGGAAATCCATCTTAATTCGCTCGGACAGTTTAAAATCCGACCAACAGGCTCAGGGGTCCATTACATCAACAATAAATCTAAGTTGGTCCTACCTGTACGAATCCAGAAACCCGACTGACTCAAACAAGCCACAAACCCTCTGCACAACACTTCTGCACACAAAGAACTCAGTCCGTGCAAATCGACTTATACAATTCAACGTGATTATTCATGCAGCATTCAGGCATGACATCCAAGCGAGACACAAGATTTCTCAGCTTTGCATTCTATCGACACACTTTCGGATCAAAATAAAATTATTTCCAGTTAACCTCCTAGGTTGATGTGTATTTATGTAATGGGGTTTAAGGTCACAATGGCCAATCATGACCACAACATGAATAGAAAGTCAAGTCTAACCAATCGTTTATACCCATGTTGCCCATTTTAACGGACCTCCACCCCAGGCATTGGCCACTGGGCCTATCTTACCATTAAACCAGAGCCTATTTACCACAGCAAACAAGCACTGCCTCACTTTCCGGGGTCCCCACGGGGGCCTAGGTTAATGTTAAGCATTGACACTGACTATCTTGTCACACTTGCAGAGTTCTTACCTGAACAACAAATGTCAATATTGCAGTCAAGCAACGACAAGCAAAATTTTAGCGAAGAACAGTCCAGTTGAGCTTGGAGGTTGAAGCATTTTTTAATCTTTTCACAGACATTTACAGTGACTGCTGGGAAGAAAATGCAGGCGAGTGAATGATCACTCTCCTCATTTTGATTTTGCGAGAGTGAAAAATTCGAGAGAGTGATTTCAAACTGACCAGTACTATACACAAAAATGGCCATACAAAGTTAGTTAGTTTTTCATTTTTGCTATAAAAAACATAGCTTATGACCCCTCATTGGAACAAGCTCATTGAGCTCATTCCAATGAGGTGTCATAAGACATGTTTTAAGCAAAAAATAAAAGATTTTAGTTATGTGATATAATGTTTTGCAAGTATCGTCTCCTAGTTGGATCAGATAACAGGTGATTGAAATGCAATATATAACTTGATGTTTAAACATAATTTCTACACTCATCACGAAGGTGAGTGATTAATTGCTCCCCTAGTGAAACGTTTAGGAGAGTGATGGCGATTCGCCGAATGAGAGTGATCACTCTCCTTTCTCGTCAATCCCTTCATTTAGACTTTGATCAAGTCCTCAGTAAATATTACCGTATTTACTCTATGTTTTGGGACACTCTATGATTTGGGACACACATTTTTTCCAGAAAACTATATTTTTTTATGCTACAAAGTTTGGGACATTCAGGAGATTTGTTTCCAGTTGGCCCGTCGCAAGTAGCAGACGACACTCATAAAAAAAATTCTTGAGTAACTAAAAATTTTCATTTTTTGCTTCCAAAACATAGCTTGTGATCCCTCATTGGAACTGGCGCAATGCGCTCGTTCCAATGAGGGAACATAAGCCATGTTCTGGAAGCCAAAAATGAAAATATAAAAAAAAATTGGATGGCAATTTTCGTATATAGTGATGGAAAACGAATCACACACAACTTTATTCAGCATCATATCAAGACCAGGCTGTGTTCTTTCCCCATTTTCTAAGAATTGGGACACCTGTGAAAATAATTATTTTTAGCTGTCCCAATACATAGAGTAAATACGGTAATTTGAAATTGAAATGTTTGAAATTGGTGAGAAAAACACATGTCTGGATTCCTGGACACCAAGGAAAAGCCATGGTTGGTTTGATAATTTTGATTCAAGTGGTATTTACTCAATGTTTTTTTATGCCCCCTGACTTAAGTCAGTGGCATATAGTGATTGAAGTGTGCGTGTGTGTGTCCATGTATGTGTGTCCGAGCCAATAACTCGAAAAATGTTAGGGCCACAGTCCTCAAACTTCACACAATTATAAAGGACCATGGGGGAGTGTGTCGCACACCATAGCCGGGTTCGTACCTTCAAGGTCAAGATCACATTTCAAGGTCACACTAAAAATCGGTCAATATTCGTGCCTCTGCCATAACTCGGAAACGAATCATAGTACAATTGTTAAACTTTTTACAAATGTTAAGGACAGTCAGAAAGTGTGTTACGTATAATAGTTTCCGCTGCATCTGCAAGGTGAAGCTCACAATTGACCTTCATATGTTCAAGGTCACAAATCGTGTCTCAAGCATAACTCGAAAACTATTAGGGCTACAATCATCTAACTTCCTCAATTATAAAGGACAACGGGTGGATGTGTCAAACCACAGCTAGGTTCGTAAGGTCAAGGTGGGGGGGGGGGGCATGTGTTACCTTAGTAACATTTTTCTTGTTCTCTTTTTATTTAGAGCTAGACACACAGATAACAAAATGGATCCAGAAGAATTCAGGTTGACGTATTTAAGACTTTGCAAAAATAATCAAGTTGAACCACTTGACTGTATTATTGATCAGTTAAAAAAGTAAGTTACTGTTTTGAGATATACTTATAAAATATATAGAGGATATCTAATGTTTTTTTGTGAATACCGGGATTTATCTCATGAATGAGTGAGAGAATTCGTATTTTCACGAGCAGCTTGCTGCGAGTGAAAATACAAATTCTCTCACTCACGATTGAGATTAATCCCAGTATTCACAAGAAAACATTAGATTTCCTTTTTATTATACCCCTTTCATTTGAAGCTTCAACTGAAACAATCCAAACCGACGTCCATACCACGCAAGAAATCTGTTTATACAATCAGCTGATCGCTGTTTCCGCTGACACAGATCACATTGGATGTTGTGTACATCGACACAAAATAGTTTTCGGGATTGTTGACATAATTATGACGTCTTGTTATACTCGCTAGTGGAGCGAGAACAACTTTTGTTTTGCACTTGTGAAAATTCATTTGTAAATTTCAAGTTCACACGAAATGTTAATCACCGAGGTGTTTGATCTCATAGTGAGGGGAGAACAAAATTTATTTTTTACCGATTCCTATTATAATTAGATGTTAGGGGTGTAATAAAATTCAATTGTTTGGTTGTAGAGGGGGACAAATTGCCAGAATGACCATATTGTTCTTGCACCAATGCTGTAAAAAGTGTCCGAGAGAAGATTTTTTTATCCTTCAAATGCTAGGTAAAACCTCATGTGTCATGACAATAAACAATTGAGCTATTATTATGCCTCAAAGTTAGTTTGTCCAATCAGAATGCTGGAATACCATCTACAGTTACAACTAAAAGTCCTGTCCTGAAATGCGCACATATAGCACGTTGATATGCGCGTTAATATACGCGTTATGACCATAGTAAGGCTATCAAATTGTGTGCATGCGGCCTGTGCACAAGCAATGTTTCAGCCAATGGACCTCCGGGTAACCCGGAGGTCCATTGGCAGAAACATTGCCTATGGTTGCTATGAGGAACCAGGAGAACCTGCCGTGCTTTGGATGTCATTCGATATGGCAATTGTGCGCAATTCCTACGCGCAATTAAGCCTAGATAAGCGCACATTTCGTGACAGGACTTATAGTTTTAACTGTAAGGGTTCTACCATATCGGGTAACTCACCTAACTCATATTGACGAGAGCGAAGGTCGAGTCCAATAGGGAATTAACTGACACCATATATACCATATTAGGCCACCGACAAACTGTGTAACGAATATATCTTACCGACTGCTGCATCGATGCACAGAGCTAATAACAACAGCGATCAAAATTAAATGAGAGAATTCTCACAATGTGTTCACGTGTCTTTGCCTTGTTACAGTTTATGGGAGAGTACAGGCACTCTCCCATAAATTGTAACAAGGCAAATTCATACATACAATATACCAAACAGTTTCATTTCAAAGGTAACATGACACACATCCACAGAATATGAAGCCTTTTAAGTTGCCTAACCTGCACTTCAGACCAAGTATGGGCTTCCAGCGCTCAATCTTTCAACTTGAAGCATTTATCAGCTGCCCCCATTTTGAATAATCAATAAACAAAGGGGAGATTACCCATAGCTGTCAGCATATATTGATGTTGACAGCCAGTATATGGTTTTATATGCAGTCTGCATGTGACATCTTTGAACCAATGAAATTCTTGGATACTTGTAGGAGGTAAGATATTATTTGATATCGGGTGAGTAGCAGCCATAACTATTTTGATCAAATTGATTCATTTCCCCTTGCTTCAAATTTTCAAAATTTGAATTAAAACAAAGTAAGAGAATTTAAGTACCAAAAATATTTTCACTGTACCGTATTTATTGATTTAAAACATTAAATATTTAAAAAAAGGACAGGAAATTTTATTTGTTGTCCCAAAATTTCTTTGATGTTTTTACGGCTCTATACAGTAGGGCTGCACGATATTCCAAACTGAATACCGGTATCGGTATTCAAAAAAATAGCGTGGTATACCGGTATATCGAAAACTGTTCAGAAAAATAAACATAAGTACCACAATCGAGGCTTGGGGCATCACAGTCGGAACGAATTAGCATGCCTTGATGACGCGGTTCGAAAAACATTTACCCAAGGCAGACGATATCAAAATTTATTATTTTAAAAAAAAGTTAATCAGATTTTCTAAAATAAATTCTCCAAAACAATATCATGTGACCTCTCATTTGGACGAGCTCAACGAGCTATAGTTTTGTTGAAATTTTTGAAAATTTAATTTTTCAACTGCTGACATTGTATATTACGTGAGCACATGCAGACGATTCCTTGGGTAATGGGATAATATTATTCATTCGGGGGTACAGTTAAAAAACTCAAGACATCTTCAAAATTCAATTGTGGGTAAATAAATAATGATGATAAACCGATATTTTTAGCTCACCTACATCTGTAAGATGTGGTGAGCTATTGTGATAACCTCGGGCATCAGCGTCGGCATCCGGCGTGTCCAATATTGTAAGATTTCATGTTAAGGTGAATTTCTCAAACATCAGTGGGCTCAGGCCTTTGATATTGCATATGTAGGTTGTAGGGGACTATCAGAACAGTATTTAACCCTGAAACTACGACTTTTTTCCAAATTTCAGCTAAAATTTACTGCCAAAAGTTGTTGTAAGATTGCAGATTGTGCTGGTTTAACTTCTCATTACTGTTGATTTTCATATTTCAATAACAACTGTAGGTATTAACCCTACTGTATGCAGAATTTTAACGGAAATTTTCTTTTTTTACACTCAAAATTTTCATGTTTTTCTCGGACTTAGTAAATTTTAAGTTGTAAAACTTTGTAAACTTTGTGTTTAGGTGAGTTGTGTTTCTATGTGTCTTTCCAGGCGATTAATATTCTACGCTTGGGTTACTGAACTCCATTGCAGTAATATTTAACCCTCATTACATGCATATTTGAGGAATTTGAGGCTGATTTTCTGCCAAAACTTGTAAGAATTAGCGTTTAGGTGTTGTAAGAATTTGCGTTAAAGTCAGCTTTTGTGCAGATTGTGGTGCTTTAACTTCTCATTACTGTTGATTTTCATATTTCAATAACAATTGTAGGTATTAACCCGACTGTATGCAGAAATTTAACGGAAATTTTCTTTTTTTTCAGTCAAAATTTTCATGTTTTTCTCGAACTTAGTAAATTTTAAGTTCTAAAAGTTTGTGTTAAGGTGAGGTGTTAAGCTGAGTTCTCAAAGATCAGTGGGCTCAGGCCTTTGATATTGCATATGTAGGTTGTAGGGGACAATCAGAACAGTATTTAACCCTGATACTATGACTTTTTTCCAAATTTCACCTAAAATTTTCTGCCAAAATTTGTTGTAAGAATTTGCGTTTAGGTGTTGTAAGAATTTGCGTTAAAGTCAGCTTTTGTGCAAATTGTGCTGCTTTAACTTCTCATTACTGTTGATTTTCATATTTCAATAACAACTGTAGGTATTAACCCTACTGTATGCAGAATTTTAACGGAAATTTTCTTTTTTTACACTCAAAATTTTCATGTTTTTCTCGGACTTAGTAAATTTTAAGTTGTAAAACTTTGTAAACTTTGTGTTTAGGTGAGTTGTGTTTCTATGTGTCTTTCCAGGCGATTAATATTCTACGCTTGGGTTACTGAACTCCATTGCAGTAATATTTAACCCTCATTACATGCATATTTGAGGAATTTGAGGCTGATTTTCTGCCAAAACTTGTTGTAAGAATTAGTGTTTACGTGTTGTAAGAATTTGCGTTAAAGTCAGCTTTTGTGCAGATTGTGGTGCCTTCACCTCTCATTACTGTTTATTTTCTCATTTCAATAACAACTGTAGGTATTAACCCTACTGTATGCAGAAATTTAACTGATTTCTTTTCTTTTTTTCAGTCACAATGTTCACGTTTTTGTCTGACTTACTCAATTTTAAGTTCTAAAAGTTTGTGTTAAGGTGAGGTGTTAAGGTGAGTTCTGTTTCTATGTGTCTTTCCAGGCAATTGATATTGTACGCATGGGTTACTGAACTACATTGCGGTAACGTTGCGCCCTTCCTACATGCATATTTGAGGAATTTAATGGGGATTTTTGGGACTTATATTCACTTTCTTTAAAAAAAATTTTTTTTAACTTTTTTTTTTTATTTAATACTTTCTCATACTTGTTACTAGTAACTTTAAGGCTTATTTTAGTTGTTGATGTGATGTATTTTTGTTGGGACTTATAGTCACTTTCTTGAATGAATGTTTTTCCGCAACTCCTCTTTAACCAATGAATGTACTTCAATTACAATTTCAGTGATTTATGAAAGCCTTTCCTAATTCTTATTTATGATTTAATACCTGGCCTCACGATTCATATTCTTAATCATAAACATTTCTAAAAGAAAAAAATGCTTTTATATCCAATGATTCTATGTTGAATTGATATATAATAAATGCAGAAATATAGACTTTCCAAAGCCATCACATAAACCACATTAATCATTTGATGCCTAGTTAATGATTTATATTAACTAAATATTAGGCAGGTTACATTGGAACGACATTATCAAACGCGAATGTAGGTGAGCGTTGGGATGTAACATCCCTCTTGTAATTACACCGGTATTCAATCGATATTGGTTTGAATACCGGTATATATCGGTTTATCGATATACCGTGCAGCCCTACTGTACAGACTATATTTTATAGTCTTATCAATTTTTTATGCTGAAGCAAACATTTTCTTTAGTTTCCTCAACAGATTAAAGGTGATTTCTTGAACATTTAAAAGTGCTTTGTTAACCCTTTTCATGTAGTAATGAAAGTAAATGTATGTAAGGCTATTTCAGATATGCATGTAGCGATACGTTTTATTTGTAAACAAATATCAAACTTTGGACAGCGTAGATTGTTTAATGTCATCATGGATACACACTGGTGCAAGTTACTGTTGATGATTCTGCGCGGTGCTGTCAATAGCGGTTTCAGAAAAATAAAGTCCAGTCGTTCTTTGTTTCTCATGAAAATTTATTAATCCTTTACCCAACGAATCGCCCGCATCTGCCCGCGTGATATGCAAATTCAGCAGTTGAAAAAATATTATATTTCAAAAAATTTCAACAAAACCATATCATGTGACCCCCTCATTGGAACGAGCTCGTCAAGCTCATTCCTACGAGGGGTCACATGATATGTTTTGTTGAAATTGTTTGAAAAAAATTAAAAAATTATATATAAAATAATAAATTTTGAGATCTTCTGCATTGGGTAAAGGGTTAATCCCTTGAGTTACATAAACTTTCGACATAATAAATATGTTACAAGGCTTGTAGTTAGCTGATACATTTTCATACAGGGCTCTGAGTGTTCATATCAGATTCTGCTTTGCCTCACCTGATATGAACTCTCATCGCCTTGTATCAAAATTTATTATAAACACACTATTAATTGAAAATAGAATATATTTTCATTTTTGGAATTCACTTTAAAAAAATTTCACAATCCTTTATAAGTATTTTCAATCGTTTCTTGAATCCAGCACCCTATGTAATGACATGTAACTAACTTGCCCAAAGCATTTTTACTGCCTTAGTCATTATATATTTTCATGTAGCATGTGATATGGCAGTTACCAGTTTTTTTATAGCCAGAAAGTGTGACTAACCATGTGCACTACACAGAGTTAGTCACACTCTCTGGTTATGAAAAAATTTCATTTCTTACTGAATAACTAACTCTGTGCACTGTACAGCCTTAGGGTAAATGTCATCTATATCAACTCTTTACCCAATGAAATAGTCAAAACCAGCCAGTACTATTCAAACTCAGCTTAAGAACCCTCATTGGGTTTGTTTTTAGTGAATTCCAAAAATGAAAACATATTCTATTTTCTATTGTTCATATGACTATGTAATTTAACCGCTAAATATCACTACTGTTTGACGATCTTTTCCTGGTCCCCTGAAAATTCACAGTGTGGAATCTGATTCTGTATCATCATAGTATCATGGACTATTTATGGGTGCATTTGAATTCATGTAATTAGCTGTTCCGGTCGCAGAGAGTATTTTATTCAAAGCTGGAATGGGTGCGTTCGAAAGGCTGTCCAGGTTTATTATTGTATTCATGCGCATTGGGGGATTCACCGGAAGTGTGCACCTGTTACAAAAATAAACGTAAACAAAAATAGTTCTTTTTTACTTCAATCCAATTTACCGAAAAAAGGTTGGGGGAATTGTTAATGCTAGAGTTGCCATATGATGTTGAACTATAAGTCATATAATAAACCTTTTATCGCTACTGTGAAGTGATCTGGGTTGTCGCATCACATCACGTTGAGACTGCAGCAACTCGTTTGATCCTGTGATCTGACCTCCTCAACTCGACGTGACACTATGACCGAGATCACTTCACTGTAGTGATAATATGTCTGTATCCGCCAGCTATGCCATGTAACTTATATTATCAGGTGCCAATACGTATTGTCAGATACAAAGTATTGAATATGAACCTGTTATTAACCCTTTACCTAACATAGCAGCCGACAATGGTCAGAAAATTAATCAGAATAAGCCTGCCATTGCCTAAAATTCTCGGAAGTGTCTCAATAAAACCATACAAATATGGATATCATTAGAACAAGCTCATTGAGTATGGGTTTATTGAAAAATTGCGAAATTTGTTTTTGAAAAACGTGAAATTTAATTTATTTTTTAAAAATACTGTTAAGTAATTGGTTAAAGAAAGTATTAACTCTCACCAAATATGACAAGATGATTCTTATAAAAAATGTCCTGTCCCTAAGACATAGCTGATGAGGTCTCAATGGAATGAGCTTGATGAGCTTGTTCAATGAGGGGTTATTAGCTACATGTGATGAGGCAAAATTGAAGAAAGAATAACATTTGAATGTCAACTTTTGTGAAGAGTATTGGTTGGAGGTGATCATTACTGTAGCATGGCCAAGCTTTCCCATGGAGCTGGGTTAACAAGCATACACCAACCCTAATATTAAATTGTGATATGGTAGAGTGGAGTAGGTAACTGTGGGAAAATAAATGTTAGCAGGGGAGAGTGGGTCACTGAGGGTAAAGGAACACTGAACTGGTCTCGGCAGGCTGTTGGTCAAGCCTGCCTGACAAATTGCTGACTTCTCTTCTGGTATTTCTGGTGGAACAGTACGGCCACCATGGATTGGCCACTTACCATGGGGTACAGTGGAGCCCACTTAATTGGATATCGCTTAATTGTATAATCCTGTTAATTGAATAAAATTTTCAAACACAAAACCATTTACCATACCTTCAGTACAAATTTGATCTGTTAATTGCATATGGGTTGTAGAGTAAACTCCTGTTAATTGTATATAAATTTTTGTAATATGTCGAAAACATTACTGTGACACATACCAAATTCCCCTTATTTATCAACCTTTTTGGCCTCACTACATCCAGTACAGGCATTTATTCTATTATATCTTGTTTGACAGAGCTCAATGAGCTCTGTCGAACAAGATATAATAGAATAAATGCTCAGTTTACCCCCAGAACACAGGAAACTGACCAAATCCTTGTTAATTGTATACTCCTGTTAATTGAATAATTTTCACTGGCAAAATGGATATTCAATTAAGAGGATTCTACTGTATTAGATTGCAACACTAATTATAGGAAGAGTCATCAAAAATTTAATTAATGAAGCACCGGGTACAACCCGGTGCTTCATTAGTTAAAATTTTGCTGATGACGATATTTTATTACCTGGTAAACGCATGTGTAGACATCACTGCCCATGCAAGGATTATGACCAGTCCACGGTGACTGTACTCTAGCTGCAGTGGTTAGGTCTCTCTGCTATGGTTTTGCAGTGATATGGGCAGACTGGGCCACCAAGGGGTTAATAAGTAAAAGGTAGAAATGCACAGAATGAAAATTAACTCATTCAATATGAATTTATTTTGTCTGCATATTGTGTCTTAAGTAATTGAATAATTGGAATTTGGTGTCACAGGTGTACAGTAAATATGTTTAAATAGGGTTTTTAGCTGCGACTAGCAGCTCTATAAGTGGCAATGTCGGTCTCTCTGTCGGTCTGTCTGTGACCAACGAGTTTCAAAACTCAATAACTTTTGAAATACTTTATGGAATGACTTTATATTTGGCATGTAAGTGTATCTTTTTGATGTCTAGCCACTGTTCAATGCATGTGTTGTTCCAAATATTTTTCTTGAAGTTATGGCCCTTGATGAACTTAGAATTTTGTGAGATTGCACCACCCGTCACAGCTACGGTGTCGATGTCGCGATTTTTGTGTAATACCCCGGTATGTGTACAATAAAATGTATCTAAATGGGATTTTGGTATGACAGGTGTATAGTAAATCTGTGTAAATAGGGTTTTGTGTAACAGGTGCGAAATTGGACCAGGCCTCAAGGTTAGAATCACTGAATGAAGGAATCGGCTTGGACATTATTAACTTTTTTGTAATTATTGTGTTTTTGTATATCCTCAAAGTACTTTCACTTGCTTAGCAGAAATTCAGTAAATGTTTTCACCTCAATACAGCTTTAGGTTAATTCTTGCTTTCATAATCATATCTTGGATCAAACAGTTTTTTGTTACTGGTCCATAATTTTTTAGTGGAATGTGATGTGAAGATAAAACTTATGCTACAAATGTGACATAATCAGATAGTAAATCACCAACAGAATTGGATTTTTGACATCCTCATTTACAGATAGTTAATTGCTAATAAAATTGGATTTTTGAAATCTTCTTTACTTTCAGTAATTATTGTGTTTTTGTATATCCTCAAAGTACTTTCACTTGCTTAGCAGAAATTCAGTAAATGTTTTCACCTCAATACAGCTTTAGGTTAATTCTTGCTTTCATAATCATATCTTGGATCAAACAGTTAACTTCAACTAATTAAAGCCAAAGTCTTGGCATAGTTGTAAACTGCAAACTAATTGAAGCCATATTTTGAGCCTAACTGTAAATTTGCAAATTTATTAAAGCCATATTTTGAGCCTAACTGTAAATTTGCAAACTTATTAAAGCCATATTTTGAGCCAGAGTGTAAACTGTGAACTATTTTAAGCGAAACTTGAGAGTCTTGTCTTTTTACAGGTTAGAGTACAGTGAAGGAACAGGAAAGCCAATTTTAAACTTGTCAGCCAACAGTATACCATCTAAAACATGTGCCATTCTGGGCAAGGTGCTTGTATCAGATAGATTCTTTATTGAGGTCAAGTTTGCTGATTGTATGTTAAATGAAGATGGTAAGTTTATTCTATATAGACAAGATGCTTGTATCTCATATATTCTTTATTGAAGTCAAGTTTGTTGATGTTATGTTAACCCTTTACCCTATGAATCAGCCACATTCGCCCACGTAATATGCAAATTCAGCAGCTGAAAAAATACTTTTTCAGAAAATTTCAAGAAAACCATATCATGTGACCCCTCTTTGGAATGAGCTCGTTGAGCTCGTTCCATTGAGGGGTCATATGATATGGTTTTCTTGAACTTTTTTGGAAAAGTTTAAAAAATGATATTTAAAATAATAAATTTTGGTATCGTCTGCGTTGGGTAAAGGGTTAAATGAAGATGGTAAGTTTATTATTTTTGTTATTTAATCTATTTATTTTACAAGGATTATCAAACAAGTTATGCAGCTTTATTCATTTCTTTAAGATTCATTCGTTCATCCATCCATTCGTTCATTCATTCGTTCGTTCACTTATTCATCCATTCATTCACTCATTCATTCGGGTGGATGGATGGGAGGATGAGTGAACGAAATAAGTTTATTGATTATTGGCAACAACAACCTGCGCATTACGGAAATTTTCATTATTTCTTCCATTCATCCACCATGCTGATCTTTAACATTCACTTATGTACTAATATATATCACTCCAGATGTGATATGTTCACATTCATTCGTTCACTCATCCGTTCATTCGTTTATTCACTTATTTGTCCATTCATTCACTCATTAGTTCGTTCATTTGGGTGGATCGGTGGATGGGGTGGATGTATGGATGAATGGATGGGTGGACGGATGGGTGAGGAGTGAGGTAAGTTTTTGGGTTGATAAATGATAATATCAATATCGAAGGATCAAATACCGTCACAAGACAGCGATCAGTTAGAGATTTCGCCCGCTCCTCTTCCATCCATTTGATCGTTCGCTCATCTGCTCTTTTAAATGATAATATCAATCGAAGGAACAAATACCGGTACAAAACAGCAATTAGTTGTAGATTTCGCTCACTCTCCCATTCATTTAATTGTTCGCTCGTCTGCTCTTTTATCCACCAACAATTTGGGTGGGTGGATGGATGGGCAGAGGGGTGAACGAAATGAGTGTATTGATTATTGGTGACAATAATCTGCACATTGCGGAAATTTTCATTAGTTCTTCCATTCATCCGCCATGCTAATCTTTAACATTCATTTATGTACTAATATATATCACTCCTGATGTGATATGTTTGCATTCATTCGTTCATTCACTCGTCCATGTGTTCACTCATGCGTTCATTCATTTAATCATTCTTTTGTTCATTCATTCATGTGGGATGGATTCATTCATTCATTCATTCATTCATTCATTCATTCATTCATTCATTCATTCATTCATTCATTCATTCATTTGTTTGTTTGTTAATTCTTTCATATGTTTAATTGATTCATTTATGTATTTATTCATCCATTCGTTCGTTGATTCATAGACGCATTCAATCTCCGTGGATTGTGATCGGTTATTCATTCATTCAGTCGTGTTCAAAGCTCAAACGAAGTTTCCATCCAGTCACTTATTAGGGATTGAATAGGCGAGTGGATGGATTGGTGTGAGAGAGAAAACATATAAATACTGCCTATTCATTTGTCTTCTTTACCCTAAGTCATTGCTTTTACTCCATATGCGTAGGTCCCCAGTAGGTAGACCCGATCTTCACTGACCCCATATCAATGTTTCCGTTCGGAAAATTGGTAATATTGTTATTAGTTTTTAAAAAAATTAAAAATTCAGATAATCAAACTCTATGCTTTTCTACAGACAATTTACTTAATATTTCGCTACCCTTGGTGTCCAGCTACTACATTAATAAACTGTTGCATAAATGAGAAGAGACCGCTTAAATTATTTTATGAATAATATCGTAATTGGAAGCCTAAATTGTCGAGGATTGCCATCAGATACAAATAAGCGAAGGGACATTTTCTCACGTTGTAGGGATAAATTCTATATAACCCTTTTGGTCGACACCCACTCATGTGAGGAAATAGAAAATACGTGGAAATGTGAATGGGGTTATGAAGCTATCTTCTGCACTCACTCACGTGCAAGTAGGGGAGTAGCTATCCTATTCAAGAATAATTTTTTGTATCATATTCATAATACAATAAAAGATGTAGGAGGTAACTGGATTATTCTTGACATCACGATTCAAAACTAAAGACTTACATTTTATGTGGTTTATGGCCCCAACGATGACAACCCAATCTTTTTTGATAATCTCTTTAACCAAATTGAGAACATCGGAAACTAATCAGTTCTGGCCGGAGGCGATTGGAATGTACCCCAAAACTATAACCTTGACACATTAAACTACTTAAACAAAAATAACGTAAAGGCAAACGAAAAGATTCACTGGCTAATGGAAAAATTCGACTTATGTGATGTTTAACTGTCAACAATTATTCACTATTGATGACCAGCTGTTTTGGGAAACTTTAAAATTAATGATTAGAGGAAAAACCATTGAATACTCGGCCCAGGTAAATCGCAGGACTGACAAACGTTTAGCAAAAATTGAGGAGAAACTAGAGGTATTAAATTCCCGACTGGACGATGGCGATTTGTCAGTAAGTCCCGAAATTGAGTCTCTCGAAACTGAATTCCAAACTATCAGAAACAAAAAAAATAATGGTATAATTCTAAGAGCAAAAGCAAAATGGAAAGTAGAAGGAGAAAAAACAACTAAAATATTTTTGTAACCTGGAGAAAAGACATTACACAGAAAAAATAATACCAAAACTAGTGACTTCTAACGGTAATACGACGGAAAATTTATCTGAAATATTAAACGAACAAAAGTTGTTCTTTGAAAGCCTGTACTCCACTAAACTAAACCCAGCAAATGTTTCAATCGACAATAACACATTTTTTGATGATACTAATCCATTTTTACAGTTTTTAGATCAAGAGGAAAGTAATTCATTGGAGGGTCTTCTAACAAGCTCCAAATGTTTAAGAGCCTTGAAACCAATGAAAAATAATAAAACGCCTGGGTCTGACGGTTTTACTGTAGAGTTTTATAAATTCTTTTGGAAAGATATTGGTACATTCCTGATCAATTCTCTGAATTACGGATATACCGTTAAACAGCTGTCTAATCCACAACGCACGGGTATTATTACCTGCATTCCAAAGCAAAATAAACCCAAGGAATTTATAAAAAATTGGCGACCTATCTCACTTATCAATGTCGACACAAAAATTGCTTCAACAGCTATTGCAAATCGAATTAAAACGGTCTTACCAAAACTAATTTCAGAAACTCAGCTTGGGTTCATGAAAGGAAGATACATCAGAGAGTCCACTAGACTTACATTTGACCTGATAGAAAAATGTGAGAAAGAAAATATTGCTGCAGCTCTTGTTTTGTTAGATTTCGAAAAAGCCTTTGACTCTCTTGAATGGTCCTTCATAGAAAAAACATTGAAGTTCCTTAATTTCGGACCTTCTGTTATAAACTGGTTTAATACTTTCTATTGCAATATTTTCAGTTACATCTTAAATAACGGGCACTGTTCCGAAAAATTCAACCTACAGAGAGGGGTACGGCAAGGTGACCCACTCTCCCCTTATCTTTTTATTTTAAGTGTAGAAATATTAAGTGCTGCACTTAAGTACAACCCCGATATTGATGGTATTAAAATAAACAACTCGGAATATCTCATAAGTCAGTACGCAGATGATTCAACGTTATTTTTGAGTGATGATGGGCATTCGTTGAACACAGCCTTGGAAACTGTGGATTCTTTTGCTGAACAGTCAAGCCTAAAAGTAAATTTTGAGAAAACACAGGTTATATGGATTGGGTCGAAACAGGGGTCGAGTGAAAAGGTAGCTACAAATCGTAATGTTCAGTGGAACAATAATGGTAAATTTACTATCCTAGGTATCACGTATGATCTGTTCAGTGAGAACTACATAATGAATAATTACGTCGAAAAAATGAAAAAAAATGGAAAAACTTCTGAATGACTGGTCGTTTAGAAACCTTAGCCTAATTAGAAAAACTACTGTTGTAAAAACACTGGCCCTTCCAATACTGATACACTGTCTATCGGTTCTCCCAAATCCACCTGACAGTATGTTGGATTCTATACAATCGCGTTTATTCCAATACCTGTGGGCCGGGAAGCGTGAAAAGATCAAACGTAATGTTCTTATTAACGAAACGGATGGCAGGGGTCTTAAATTTCCTAACATTCGGTCATACAGTTATTCCTTAAAAATGGTTTGGATTAAGAAATTAATGAATCCCGGCATAATAGCACCCTGGAAAACTCTCATTTTGGACAACTTCGAAAAATTTGGAGGTTACAGAACTTGGTTTTTACACAAAGAGGGATTAACAAAGGTTGGGGAGCACTCAAACAGTTTTTGGAAAAATGTCCTTAACGTTTGGGCTCTTTTAGACAACAAATCTTCAACTGTACCTGAAGAAAGTTTTTCTCAACCTATTTTCTACAACAAAAATATAAAAATTAACAACAAACTATTTTTCAATCAAAGATGGTGCGACAGAGGTATATTTTTTCTTAATGACCTCTTGAGTGAGATCGGGGGCTTTCTGACTTTTGAAGCCTTCTCTGCAAAATTTGATATCAAAACTCCCTTCACTGTCTTCCAGGGGTTACGAAAGGCGATTTCAAAACGATGGCAAAATGAAATAAACAGTAAAAAAAAATCCGACTTTATCATAAGTCCGTTGATAGAAAAATTAAAAGTAACAAAAACCGTAAACAAAACTTTTTACCCATTATTCCTGCAGCATGCGGCCTCGTACCCAGCTCAGTCTCAGAAGAAATGGAATGAGCGTTTGCATCTCAGTCTCGATTGCGATGCTTGGAGACCGATATACACGAGTCCGTTTTTAATTACTGATGACACCTATCTCCAAACTTTGCAATATAAAATCATACACAGAGCTTTATTTACGAATGCTCGCCTTTTCAAATGTAAATTATCTGAGACTGAGCTGTGTACGTTTTGTTCCAACACTAGAGAGACATTGCAACATTTATTCTTCGAATATTCAGTGTCAAAGACAATCCTGTTACAACTTGCAGATAGATTGCAGGAGAAATGTGGTATTCTATTACCACTGACACCGCACTTTACCCTCATTGGCTATATTAATAATAATAATAATAATAATAATAATAATATTAATAATAATAATAATAATAATACACATGAATATACCCTCACTTAAGTAATTCTTATATTTAAAAAGTTCATTTATTCTTGCAAAGTGAGAAAATGTCAACCTAGCTTCCACGGATTCGTCGAAATACTCCGGCAGTACCGTGACATTGAGCTATACTCCCGTCACCTGTACTCTAACAAAAAAAACGACCAAATAAATACCAGGTGGGAATCTCTAAAAGCCTTATTTTATCCTCCGACTTAACACCACACATCGCCTGGACAATAGCCCTCGATCTCCTGGACAATAGCCCTCGACGTTTTTGTTTTGCTTTTTTTTTCTCTCCATTCTCATGATAAGGCTACATGCAACACAAGTTGGATAAAACAATAACAATCTTATTTCTGTGCACCGATTAAACTTGAGTAGAAAAAGTTATATATTATATTCTGTATAAAATGGAATTCAGTGTACACTCAGACTATATGTATAGATATATGTTTATCACTTTTTATCTGAATGAAAAAATTAAAAAAAAAAAAGAAGTTATGCAGCTTATATTAACACCTCTTCTTGGCCCAATGACACAGGTGTGTGGGATGACCTTTGTAGTGGCAACTTCGTGGCCTCGCTCTTCTCAAATGCTTCCAAATGATCTTTATCCTCCATGGAGTGTATCTCTCTCCGCACAAAGGACAGCCATTTTACGTCCCCACCCGATAGGACGGTACGCTGTGACAGCATCAACTCCACAATTAATGCTGACAGAGAGTGTTCGGACACCTCGAGAACTTTCCCTGACTGGGGATCGATCCCAGGACCTTTAGCATGAGAGACCAGTGCACTTATCTACTCGGTAAGTTTATTCTATACACGCAAGGTACTTGTATCTCATATATTCTTTATTGAGGTCAAGTTTGCTAGTATTATGTTAAATGGAGATGGAAAGTTTATTCTATATAGGCAAGGTGCATCTCATATATTCTTTATTGACGTCAAGTTTGCTGATTGCATGTTAAATGTAGATGGTAAGTTTTTTCTATACATGCACGGTGCTTGTATCTCATATATTCTCTATAGAAGGGACTTTGTGTATTTGTTTTGTTGTTTTGAGTCTTAATGAAGTGACTATAATTGTTATGCCCCCGAAAAAAATTTTTTCGGGGGTATATAGTCGAGGTCTCTGTCTATCCGTACTTCCGTACGTCCATCCGTACGAACATTTTGTATTATAACTTGAGAATCAGTTGTCAGATTTTAATGTTCTTTGGTATGGTGATAGGGCAGCTTGGGGGAATGGATGTCCTCGAACCTAGCATTTTGTCCATTCATGTTTGGTAGAGTTATGGCCCCTGTTTGTTTTTGGCCTCGGTTTCTGACTAAGGTAAATTGTACCATAGCCTATAGGGCAATGTTCTGTGTGCCCCCGAAAAATGTTCGAGGGGGTATATAGTTGAGGTCTCCGTCCATCCATCCGTACTTCTGTATGAACATTTTGTATTTTTACTCGAGCATCAGTTGTCGGATTTTAATGTTCTTTGGTATGGTGATAGGGCGGCTTGGGGGAACGGATGCCCTCATACCTAGCGTTTCGTTCATTCATGTTTGGCTGAGTTATGGCCCCTGTTTGTTTTTGGCCTCGGTTTCTGACAAAGGTAAATTGTACCATAGCCTATAGGGCAAAGTGCTGCCCAATTGTTTTTTAGTTCATTATTTTTCTGCGGCCCAGTGCTTGCAGGGGACATTTTAACCTCTACATATCAATATATCCATATAAATATGGATGACACAAGAATTAGACCATTTAAAATTGTATCACCACACCAATCGATTTCATATTTTATTTGCTAATTACTAATGTCAAAATACAGGTCAAGTTCGATTTGGAGGTTCACTCTGACCATTCTTGCAAGAGTTATGCCTCTTTTTGAATTAAAAAATCACAAATTTCCCAATTTCAGCTTTATTCTTACTGTCCAGTGCCTTTCGGGGAAGTGCTGCCCGATTTTTGTTTAGTCCACTATTTCTGTACTGCCCAGTGCTTGCAGGAGAGGTTGCATGTCATTTTAAACTACATATCAATATAACCATACAAATATGGATGCCAATTTCAACCTTATTCTTACTGGCCAGTGCCTAAGGGGGAAGTGCTGTTCAGTTTTTTTTAGTCCACTATTTCTGTGCTGCCCAGTGCTTGGTGGGGAGGTTGCATGTCATTTTAACCCACTACATATCGATATAACCATATAAATATGGATGCCAATTTCTGCTTTATTCTTACTGGCCAGTGTCTTATAGGGGAAGTGCTGCCCACTTTGTTTTTTAGTCCACTATCCCAATTTTTTTCTAGTTTACTATTTCTGTACTGCCCAGTGTTTGCAGGGCAGGTTTGCATGTCATTTTAACCTACTACATATCGATATATTCATATAAATATCGATGACACAAGAATCATAGTGTTTTTTAATTCTATTCATTCAAAGATGTTTGGATGAACCAATTCTCTTCAAACATTCAGAAGTTATTTATTTACATGAAAGTCCAACTTTGCTACCTTTGGGGGCATCAGCACACGCATTAGCATTGCTCTTGTTGGTTTATTTGATCTTTATTATAGTTGATAGGTGTGAAGGGACTGTGTGTATTTATTTTGTTGTTTTGAGTTTTTTTTAAGTGTCTATAATTCTTAGTTGATTCCTTTTGATTCTATTTGATAGGTGTGAAGGAACTTTGTGTATTTCTTTTGTTGTTTTGAGTCTTAATGAAGTGTCTATAATTGATAGTTTATCTTGTGTTTATTATAGTTGGTAGGTGTGAAGGGACTGTGTGTATTTATTTTGTTGTTTTGAGTCTTAATGAAGTGTCTATAATTGTTAGTTATCTGATGTTTATTATAGCTGATAGGTGTGAAGGGACTGTGTGTATTTATTTTTAGTCTTAATGAAGTGTCTATAATTGTTAGTTTATCTGATGTTTATTATAGTTGATTGGTGTGAAGGGAGACATGTATTTATTTTGTTGTTTCAAGTCTTAATGAAGTGTCTATAATTGTTGGTTTATCTGGTGTTTATTATAGTTGGTAGGTGTGAAGGGAGGCGTGTATTTATTTTCTTATTTCGAGTCTTAATGAAGTGTCTATAATTGTTAGTTGATTCCTTTTGATTCTATTTGATAGGTGTGAAGGGACTTTATGTATTTGTTTTGAGTCTTAATGAAGTGTCTATAATTGTTAGTTTATCTGATGTTTATTATAGTTGATAGGTGTGAAGGGACTGTGTGTATTTATTTTGATGTTTTGAGTTTTATTGAAGTGTATAATTGTTGGTTTATCTGATGTTTATTATAGTTGATAGGTGTGAAGGGAGACATGTATTTATTTTGTTGTTTCAAGTCTTAATGAAGTGTCTATAATTGTTGGTTTATCTGGTGTTTATTGTAGTTGATAGGTGTGAAGGGAGACATGTATTTATTTTGTTGTTTCAAGTCTTAATGAAGTGTCTATAATTGTTGGTTTATCTGGTGTTTATTATAGTTGATAGGTGTGAAGGGAGACATGTACTTATTTTGTTGTTTCAAGTCTTAATGAAGTGTCTATAATTGTTGGTTTATCTGGTGTTTATTATAGTTGATAGGTGTGAAGGGAGGCGTGTATTTATTTTGTTGTTTTGAGTCTTAGTGAAGTGTCTATAATTGTTAGTTGATTCCTTTTGATTCTATTTGATAAATGTGAAGGGACTATGTGTATTTATTTTGTTGTTTCGAGTTTTAATGAAGTACAGTGGAACCCACTTAATTGGATATCTCTTAATTGTATATCCCTGTTAATTGAATATAATTTTCAAACATAAAACTATTTACCATACCTTCAGTACAAATTCGATCTGTTAATTGCATATGAGTTGTAGAGTAAACTCCTGTTAATTGTATATAAATTTTTGTAATATGTCGAAAAAATTACTGTGGCACACACCAAATTCCCCTTATTTATCAACCTTTTTGGCCTCACTACATCCAATACAGGCATTTATTCTATTATATCTTGTTTGACAGAGCTCTATGAGCTCTGTCAAACAAGATATAGTAGAATAAATGTTCTGTTTACCTCCAGAACACAGGAAACTGACCAAATCCCTGTTAATTGTATACTCCTGTTAAATGAATAATTTTCACTGGCAAAATGGATATTCAATTAAGAGGATTCTACTGTATCTATATTTGTTAATGGATTGCTGTTTCTGTCTGACGTCTGTCCGTCCATCTGTCTGTAAACATAATTTTGCTCAGAGATTTTATTGACCAATGTGCCCAAAGCTTGGTGTAAATGTTCACCACCATGGGAACCTGTGCATCTGAATTTGTAGTTCCAGTTGGATTATTTTTGCCAGAATTATGCCCTTTTTCGACTTGAAAAATCAGGCCTATAATTTTGTCCAGAGATTTTCTCAGATGTTTATGGGTCGATTCCTTTGAAACTTGGATGGATGTTTACTACCATGGGAACCTGTGCATTTGTAATCAGGATTTCGATCAGAATATTTTTGCCTGAGTTTTGCCCTTTTCATCTTAGAATGCCTGAACTATGTTCGGAGATTTTCTCAGAAGTTTATGGGTCGATCCTTTGAAACTTGTGGATGTTCACTAACATGGGATCCCCCAGAGTGCCTGAATTTTGTGTGGAGAGTTTCTCAAATGTTTATGGGTCGATTTCTTTGAGACTTGGTTTGGATGTTCACTACCATGGGAACCTGTGCACCTGCGATTATATTTTTGATTGGACATTTTTGCTAGAGTTATGGAGTTAAGCCCCTTTTCGTCTTAGAATGCCTGAATTTTGTCAGGAGATTTTCTCAGATGTTCATGGGTCGATTCCTTTGAAACTTGGTATGGATGTTTACTACCATGGGAACCTGTGCACCTGCAATTATAGTTTTAACCAGGCTCTTTTTGCCAGAGTTATGCCCTTTTGTGTCCTCATGGAAGGTGGAGGGGAGGGGTAATGCCTGGCCCTTCTTGGACAGTCATGCCTCTAGTTATATTTGACAGGTGTGAAGGGACTACATATATTTATTTTGTTGTTTTGAGTTTTAAGGAAGTATCTTTAATTGTTAGTTGATTGTAGTTACTTTGTTTTGAGTATTAAGGAAATATCTATAATTGTTGGTTCATCTAATGTTGCTGATTATATTTTGTAGGAGCGAAGGGACTATGTCAAGGATTGGCTAATAATGTATATTGCAAGAAGTCCGATTTTAAAGTAAGATTTTTTTTAGATTCCTATCAGATTTGTTTTTCTGTTTAACTTTGGTAAATCTATATTAATGGATTAGGCACTTTGCTAGTAAAAAATATTCAGTTAACAGAAATATACAGTACATGGAGAGTGTATTATCACTAAATCACCTGCAGAGTGGAGACTCCACCCAAGCAATAATACTGCAAATTTGTTGCAAAGCATAACAAGCACAAGCAAAGTTTCAGCCAATGGACCTTGCTTGTGTTTTAGTCGATATATACAAAATATGAAAGTTCTAGTTTGGGTGATAACTCCACTCCGTGGGTGGTTTAGTTACAATCCACTCTCCACGTACTGTATAAGGCAAAAAAAAAGATTTTGGTTTTCAGGCAGTCCCTCATTGAAATTGAACCATCTCTTTGAATATTTTTATTGGCTTTCAGTATTTTCCCAAATTAGTATGAAAACATCAGACTTTAAAATGTTACCTTTTTTGATTGATATATATTTATTTGCACATGTTTTAAACAAAGCCTGATTAAAAGACATTGTCCCTATATCCCGATAAATTCTGTCTTCTGATTGATCAGAATGCCTTGGACATATAGCCATGGCAGAGGGTGCACCCAACATCCAAGGTATATGAAGTGATTAACCGATAAGGATTTGCAACCGTCATCTGCTTGCCGATTTATTGAGTGCACAATCGGCCGATTGTGATTGCCGATGTCAGAAGTCACAACCAAAAGGAGTAGTGTGTTTACCAATGCATAGTCTTTGAATATGGTTCATTTTATAGTACAGTCAGGTTGATATGTCCGTTGATCTCAAGAGCAAGTCACTGTGTGTATCAAAATAAAAATACAATGTCAGTGGAAACATGTTAACCCTTTAGCCAATGAATCGGCTTCAACCGCCCATGTAATATGCAAATTCAGCAACTGAAAAAATATTATTTTTCAAAAACTGTCAACCAAACCATATTATGTGACCCCTCATTGGAATGAGTTCATCGAGCTCGTTCCAATCAGGGGTCACATGATATGGCTTGGTTGAAATTTTTTTAAAAATTTAAAAAAATGTTATTTAAAATAATGCATTTTGATATGGTCTGCGTTGGGTAAAGGGTTAACAGTGCAATGCCTGATCAGTGCGAAAATAGGTGATTTACGCTAAAACTATTTTAAATTCAACCTCCATTTAAATTTAGTTTAAAGATGAAATTGAATAAAATATATCAAAGGGCAATTAAATAACATATAATTATTTACTTGATTTAATTACTGATTTATTGTTCTAATTCAAATTTTTGATTTGAAACCCACTTGGATATTCAGGTCAAAACAAAAGTAGGTCCCATTTTGTACACTGTAATTCAGATTGCTTTCTTTGTGGGGCAGAAATCAACGACTGAAAATACATTCATAATGCCTGTGTTTTCAAATAGCTTCTAACACTGCAATTCACTCCATTTCATAGATTTGTATTCATGCGTGTAGTGCCGGAAAATCCCGAATGGAGAAATATAATATTTCACAAATGATAACCAATCCCAGAAGTCCATGCACAAACTGACCATACTCCATTTTTGTATGGTTTACATAAATAAGTAACATGCACAACAGATTGAAGTTATACTCTGACTGTGAAAACAATTGGCTGATGAGTGTATTTTTGTTCATTTGTTATTGTCCACTTTGTGTTGACAGTGATTAAAGAAGAATTGGGTAACTAGATTGTTTAAAAATGAACTGACAGTGATATTAGATGATGAACCACTAATTTGTAGTACTGGTAGGGTGCTGGCAATGTCAGTGTAACTTGTACTAGTTGGGAGTGGGATATTACATTCAACCCATCTGTTCCAAGTGACTCCTTCACCGCAGTCAATAACATGGAAACTTGCATAAATCTTGTGCGGGAATGGATGATAGACTTTAAACTAAAAATGAATGACTCTAAAACTGAATTCTTAGTGATATCCGGGGTTCGCATGCCTACACCCTCTGTTACATCAATTCTGGTTGGAAACAACATCACTATGAAAAGTGAATCGGCCAGGAATATTGGACTGATTATGGACTCAAATTTAAAACTAGACATCCATATCAATAAAATATGTCAAAAATGCTAATGGCAGCTTCGTAATGTTGGAAGACTACGACCTTATCTTAACCAGTCAGCACTTGAAAAACTTGTGCACTCCTTCATCACCTCACAACTAGACTATTGTAATTCAGTGTTAGTGGGGCTGTCCCATTGTCTGATTCCGAAGCTTCAAAAAGTTCAGAATACTGCTGCTATGATAATTACTGGTACCAAACACTCTGAACACATAACACCTGTTTTAAGACAATTACAGTTAAACAGAGGATTGCTTTCAAAATGTTGATCTTAGTATTCAAATGTATCTACAAACTGGCTCCAGTTTACCTGCAAGAGCTCCTCACTGTATATAAACCAACGCGTAGTCTCCGATCTAAGAACCAAATTCAACTATTTGTGCCATTTAGCAGATCTAATCAGGCTCATGATCATGTGTTCTCCATCGTGGGTCCCAGATTGTGGAATTCCCTGCCAATTAGTGTCAGAACTTCAGAAACTCTTGATGTCTTCAAAAGAAATCTTAAAACTTTCCTATTTACTGAAGCATTCTCCTAAACCTCTCTAAGAGGCAACCAAAACAGATGTGACTCTTCATTTCAGAAAAGTATATTTATTTCTGTCAAGCGTTTTAGAGCACTATTTGTGGTTTTACGCTCTAGAAAATCAATTATTATTAATATGTTGAATAATCGACAAGTCGTTTCAACACTACTGCCAATCATTGTGGCAATCTATTAAGCTTGTTACTGCTTGTATGAGGTCGTGAATCAAACATAAATATGAACAATTTTGATCCCATGGTGTTCCAAGTAACCATCAGTATGAACCGTTGTTCAAACACTTCTTCCGATGGTCAACCGATGGCTTAAAATCAGCCAATGTCAGATGTGATTGCTGAACACCGGTTAATCACTAGTATATGAGAGCGTGCAACATCCAGGGTATAAGGGCACGCAAAACATCAGGGGTATATGGTTTAAAAGAAAGCTTTTTGCTTTTGCTCACCTCAATATAAAAATCAAACCAAAAAACCTGAAAATAGTCACAAATATCATCAGATTTCTGACAATTCGATCATATTCTGCTGTTATAAATTAAATAGTTGAGTAATTAAATCAAACAAGTTGAGAAAAATAAAATAAGAGCAAATCTGTCAACAAAATAGCCCCCAATCTGTTTACGCATTTCCAATAATGACCCAAGGGATGTAACTCTGTCAGCTGTCTTATGCGTTTGTAAAATCAAAACAATTGCTCATTGCACTTTATCCAAAAATGTTGATTTCATGATTTGCAAACCATTTGGAGATATTGAGAAAAAGAGTTGAATTAACCCATTACCTAACGAATCGCCCGCATCCGCCCACGTAATATGCATATTTGTCAGTTGAAAAAATATTATTTTTAAAAAAAATTTAAACAAAACCATATCATATGACTCCTCGTTGGAACGAGCTTGTTGAGCTCGTTCCAACAAGGGGTCACATGATATGGTTTTGTTGAAATTTTTTGAAAAATTTAAAAAAATGATATTTAAAATAATAAATTTTGATATCGTCTGCATTGGGTAAAGGGTTAACACCAAAGGCTACAGAAAATCGGCCAAAAACATCTCCACCAACATGTATGGTATATGGAGATTTAATACCCTTGTCTCATTTAAATACCTCGCGTGCGGCTTGATTTTTAAAAACCAACATCCAGGGATTAAATCTCCATATACCATACATGTCGGCGGAGATCACTTATAGTATCTGTTTATTATATTTGTTTTGTAAACACCCAGTTTGTTGTGTTCTGCAGAAAATAACTCCTATATTATTTGCACAGTACAGTGGAGCCCTCTTAAATGGATATTTTTATACTAAAACCAATGGCCCAGACTTAGCTGGTGCAACCTCAATATTATTAAGGGCCAAACACAAATTTTGAACCCTCCAATCCCCCAAATTTGCATACAATACCGAAAATTAAAAGTCCTATCTGGCCCTCTATACTTTTAGCATGCGCAGTACCCAGGAAGAGACCGGAATTGGCGCCAACATCATTCTTTTGTTTGGCCCAAGTCAGTAAACATTTGAACTGACATCTGTGCAATAAATTCTCATTTTTGAAGATGCCAGACATAAATCAATGTTGGTTTCCATGGAATCAACAGTGTAGCAGGATGCTGGAAGTGAATAACGGTGGTTTTGGATGTTCAGGGCTGTAACTTTATAATTTTTATGTAAAATTATTCATGTTCCCGAATTTTGGGATATTCTTCTGAACGTTGTCATTATAATATGACTCCACTGTTGTTTTGTTAGTATTACTTCCCTTCTCTCTCCTGAATCCTCCTGTTATACTCCCAAGCTCTTTTGGCTTTTTTATTGAAGAATTTTTAATTAATTTCTTGGGCGTTTAACTTGTAAAACGGAATAGGTATTCTGTTTATCCCTTATGTTTACATCCTTTTCATGACTGTTCAGGACGTTTTGTATTCTTGCATCTTCTACCAGATGCATTGTTTTTTCTTCATATGAAGATCTAGTTTTGCATCAGGTGGTTGTTGATCGGTTACTGACTTTGGGCCTTTGTTGTGCCCATTGTTGGTTAGTTTCTGGTTTTTCCTCTTGACGTTTGTTCAATAGCGTTTTGGATTCGTATTAATTCAGTGTTTAGGTAAAAACAATTATTGTTTTTTCTATTAGGATACATATTATATCTTATTCTGGTAGTTTAGCTTTAATTAGTTAGTGCTTGTCCACACCTAGGCTCTATCGGGATGACCTTAGGCTCATGAGGTCCCCTTGGGGTACCTAATCTTCATTAAAAAGTTTTCGAAAATGTTTTTTAAATTTATATTGAAACTTTTTGTGATTGTCTATGTTATGTATCCTTGTGATGATGAAACTATAAAAAGTCGGAACACACATCGGGATGTTCCTTCCACACTGCAACCAGGGTTGGTTGTGGTTATGGCTTCTTCTTCTTACATGGAAGTGCACACAAAGGGGATTAGCCTACAAGTTTCTCAACGGGGTGAGATCTGGGGTCAGATTGCGAGTTGGAGAGCGTTCTCCGCTCCGTTAGCAGTCGGGATTGACTGTTTTTCTGTCGTGAGAAATCAGTCAGAGCACCCGTCCGAAATGTGCAAGACCGGATGCTCCTTCCACACTTCAGCGTGGGTTGCCTGTTGTTACGGCTTCCTCTGCTTCGATGAAAAAGCATGCTAAGGGGTAGAAGCCTACACAGACCTTTATTTTACTGGCACGCAGTCGCTCTCACACACCATCGCTCGCGCAATTACAATTTGCGCCCAACGATCAATTGTCTGCGTGAAAAAAAGCAGTTACTTTTTTAGTTTACGTCAACGATGTCAGAGTTTCAGAAACTGAGTCTGTCAACACTAGGGCCGCCTCGACTATTTGATTAATCAAATAACCGTCATAAGGTGCTATAGTCTACTATTATTTTTCATAGTCGACTATTTTTTTTAGCCGTATTCATCATGCCACTGAATGATAATATTGGTCTGCGAGGGACACGTAACATTTCTTAGTACCTGTTATCCTTCGTATTTATTGTTTATATCATGAAAATAGGCAGTAATTTTGACTTGACCCTTGCATATTATTTCATGAAATGGATGTTGAAATACCTAAACTCTGCTCTGGATGAAGCCATTGTGAACAAATTGTTGATAATCCATGTTAATTTTTGCCATTTTAATTTTTAAATCTGATAGATTTAATATCTATGTGGAATTTATTGACACTAAATTTCTGAAAGAATGTCCATACTTTCAAGTGTTAACATCACGTGACAGTGACTGACACAAAGTTGATTACGTCAATGAGGAATTTCCGGTAAACCATAGTTTCTAGATGACCCAGTTTTCTGGAATAAACACCGTGTGCTATATTCCTGGCAATTTTCATCAAGCGACAGTTTCTAGACCCCCAAAATGACCAGACGGTGCTTTGATTTTCACTTGTGTTGTCAGGATTTTGAACTGCATTTACCTGTACCTCGCTAAATATTCCACTGTATTATGCTTAAAAGTTAGAAATTTAGTGGTAAGAAATTGTAGTGATTGTATCATTAAACCAATTTGCACTTTATCTCAGTGCTTTAAATTATTATTTCGTAATTGCATCTCCTTTTTCCTTTTTGTGCCCTAAGAGGCATTTTTCCAGTTTGACGCACCACCAGAGAAACCGCGTGCCTTGGCATCATCTTGGGCTCCCGATGTATAGCGCGCCTGTTTTTTTTTAAAATGAAGGTCTGCCAACAATTTTCTAAACAGAACACATGGCGAGGTCTGGAACCAGACCGTGAGCTGAAGAACCCTCTCAGTTCCGACTGTTTCTGCTTCGAGAAACTTTAGTGAGTTGGGACACCCGTTCACGCTTGTGGTCTGGGATGCTCTTTCCACATGGCAGCCGGGAGCCGGTTGCAGCTATGGCTACTTCCTCTGCTTCATCGATGAAGCACGTTAGACAGCAGACTAGTTGTTCGACCTCGCAAGTTCATGTTGTTCCACAGAGATGTTCCCAGTCTTCACCACCAAAGTCGGATTAACCTGTAGCTAGTCATTCGCTACATTTTTATACTGGACATGCGTCGAAAGATCTGGGGTCAGATCTCTGTTCCGTGAGCAGCATATGGTGCAGAAGTGGATAATCGCTGCTCTGCAAGCCTCGTTCATGGATCTGCTGCCGTAGATTGCACAGCGTAACACAGCATCCCAGTAGTCGCAGGTTCTGCCGTCAACAGTCTCCAGTAGTGAGCTGTCAGACAGTGCTGGGTTGGTCCAGTCATCTGTACATTCGGAAGATGTTGACCATGTTTTTCAGATGGAACATTCAGATGGTGAGAGGGCTGTGGAGGTTGATTCTCCATCCCTTACGGAACGGCACATTAAGACTATGAATTTTTATTCATAAGTTCTTCAAATCTTGTTCCATCTGAACAAAAGTCTGCGTTTGCTACACAAAAAAAAAAACAGCTTAAGGTACCGGGCGAAGGAAAGACGAAGATCTTTCCTTCCCGAATCTTTCTGCTCAGGTGTTGAAGGCCTTTGGTCCGATTAATGACGCCTCCCTTGGCTTAGCAATAGTATAAGAGAGGCAATGATCTATTCCTTGCAAATAGAAGATCGATAGCTCATAGTTAGGCTGAGACAGCTGTCTTGTTTGGAATAGAGCCATGAGAAGGAATAAGTACGTCTTTTCCTTCTCAGTGTTGTATTCCTAAGCGTCAGCGGCATTTAGTGCTATTGTGACACCATAGTAGCCTTATGTACTGTTAGAGCAGTCTTTTCTTACATTAGCAGCTAACTTCGTAAGTCTCCATTTAGTGAGCTGTCTAAGGCCACAGGGTAACACACAGATATCTGTCTTCTCCGATATATGACTTCTAGGCTGTGTTAACTATGCTGAGACCGCAAGCTTTTGGAATAAGGCCGTTAGAAGGAAAGATTATGTTTTCCTTCTCAGTGTGGTATTCCTAGGTGTCACAGGCAATTAGTCCTATTTTTGTCGCCTTAGTTTGGCTTATGTGAATTAAGAGTCTGTGTTTATATATCATTAGCGGTTAACGTCATAATGGCCTCATATATTTTAAGCTTTTTTCTCTTATACATTGCGGCGAATGTCGTAAGTCTTCGTTTAGTGAGCTTTCAAAGGCTGCAGGTGACATAGATATTTGTCCTCATGGAGATGAAGACTAATAAGCTGCATTAGATAAGCTGAGACTACTGTCTCTTTGGAATTACAGCCATTAGTTGAGCGGTCCTTTATTCCTTACCTTGAGCGACTATTGTTTTAAGTATCCATTTAGTGAGCTTTCAAAGTCGCAAGTATCACCAAGATATCTATCTTCACGGAATGAAGACTTGCTAGCTGCGCTAGCTAATCTGAGACTGCTGTCTCTTTGGAATTAGGACCATTAAAAGGAAAGAGTATGTTGTTTCCTTTTCGGTGTTGTATTCTTAGGCGACTGGGGCTTTTTGTCCTTTTATTGATGCCTTATAAAAATCAAGTGTGACCCTTTTTCCCTTAACTTGAGTGACTAACGTAAGTCTCCATCTAGTGAGCTTTCTAAAGTCGCAAAAATTACTCCGAGATATCTGTCTTCATGGAGATGAAGTCTGCTAAGTTTTGTTAGCTAGGCTGAGACCGCTGTCTTTTGGGAATAGAACTGCTAAAGGAAAGAGTTTGTATTTTCCTTCTCGGTGTTTTCCTTAGTGTCACAGACTTTAGTCTTATTGTTGACACTACAGTAGCCCAGCTAGAATTATGAGTGGTGTTTTTCCCTATCATTAGCGGCTAGCATTTGTAAGTCTCCTTTAGTGAGTTTCTAGGGCCACAGTTATCTGCCATTTAATTGTCTTCCCGAATTGGAAGACCTTTAGCTGCTTCAGCCAAGCTGAGACCACTGTCCTATTGGACAAGGTACCATTACATGTGAACAGTTTGTTCTCCTTAGTGGTATTGTTTTTGTGTTAGTTGTCTGAGGCTTTTAGCCCTATTGATAACGCCATATTAACCTAGTGTGATTAATGAGCATTCTTTCGAATGCCTATAGTTAACTCCTTTTCAGGATTATATTCCTGCTATAATTGGTACAAGGCACAAGGAGTTCATCTAGGTTTTTATGATCGGGTGCCGGAACATAGTTTTTCGTATCCATTCTATTGTTGTGGATTAAATTTCCACTTGGTGGATTGGATATCATGTCTATATGGTGTATTATTTGGCGCCATGACTTACTGTCTTGATTTCAAGGGACATGTCGACGCTGTTTCAGCGGGTATATTCCTTGCAATAGTGCAATGTTCATCATATCCCCTCCGTCCTTAGTGGCATTATGGAGTCGGTCAGACTTGAGGGGGCCCTACAGTTTCTATACTATTCTAGATAACTAACACTAAAGAATTACGAGTGTCGTGCCTGTTTAGTGTGATTATGCTTGCTTTAAGTAACTATAAGCTATTTAGCTCACCTGACTTTTAGTCAGGAGAGTTATAGTGATCACTCACCGTCCGTCGTCCGTGAACGTGGTGTTTGCATCTTCTCCTCCCAAACTGCTGAACCAATTTAATTGATATTTGAGATAATAGTTTGTTATGACATCGCAATTTGATTTTGTTCAAATCAAGTTGCCTCGCCCCTTGGTAGGGCCATGCCCAAAAAGTGTGCCTAAATCTTAAAAAATCTTCTTCTCATGAACCAGTTGTAGCAGAGACTTGATATTAGGTATGCAGCTTCCTTTTGAGGTGTAGACTCAGATTTGTTCAAGAGAAGTTTGTGGGGCTATATTTGCTGTCGTTATGGGAGGGGCAAGAATTTTTGCCCCACACAAAATTTCTATTTTCCAACCCGAGAGGCAGATTTGAACCAAATTTGATATGAGGGCTTATTGGGTCATAAGTACTTAATTTATGCCCAAATTTTTTTTCCCGTCGCCCCATGGGAACCGCAGGAGCTAAAAATAGAAAAAATTAAAATGCCCATATCTCCAAAACTGTACGGCACTGAGAATTCTTATTTGGTGTGAAGCTTCCTTAGGACCAACAGAATGGAATGGTAAAAAAAAATTGCTATCTGTTTTATCATGGGCTATTTTTTGGGGACTTTGAAAAAGTACTGAGTCGGCATTTTTTAACACAGTGGGTAATGGAAAAAAATTTGAGACTACTTTTCTCCCAAACCACTGCTCCAGAAGCTTTCAGATTTCACATATAACATCTTTGGAAGATTGTTTCACATATTTATTGAAATCAATTCCCTGGGTCCATATTTGGGCTCTCTATGGGAGGTCAAATGTTTAAATTAGTGAAGTTTGAGGAATATTCTTCTTCTTCAGATCTACCAATAAGAATCTTTTGATATTTGGTATGCAGCATCCTTAGGGGGGTGAGATTCAAGTTTGTTCAAGCCAAGTACCTGGGTTCATATTTAGGCTGAAAATTTGGGGTCCTGGTCCGGGAAATTTTTTTTTGTTTTTTTATGCATTTCGGTCAATTTTAAAACAAAATTTTTTTTTTTTTACACTGAAAATTTGGGGGCCAGGTGGGACTTTGAAAATTTTGGACCAAAATCCGGAAATGAGTTTTTTTTTATTTTTATGCATTTTTGGTCAATTTTAAGACACAAAAAAAAAAAAATTTTACCCTGAAAATTTGGGGTCCGGGTGGGACTTAAAAAATTTGGGCCTAAATCCGGAAATTAGTTTTTTGTTTTTTTATGCATTTTGGTCAATTTTAAGAAGTGGAAAAAAAAATATTAGTCTGAAAATATTTTGTTTGGGACTTCGAAAATTTCCGAACAAAGATAAAAAAAATCTGTTTTTTATGCGTTTATCTCAATTTTGGGATGTAAAATTGCAGGAACTGAAAATAGAAGGAAAATTCTGTGTATTGTGTGGGCACAATCGCTTCATCTAGTTAGTATATGCTTTTCTTAGGAGGGGCGTATGCAGCTTATTCAAGTCAAGCCCCTGGTTTGATATTTAGACTACCATGTCAGGTGAGCGCCCTCAGGCCCCCTGGGGCCTCTTGTTAGCTGTATTACTCTTTATTGAGAATAGCAGCAGCAGTAGAGCTTTGGGAATGTAGAGTGAAGTTTCCTTTTCCTGTAGTGAAAAAAGAATTTGTCACTGTTCCAAGCTTTAGTATTACTGCACCGGCCTTACTTATCTTGTGATTCAAGTAATGCGGGTGAGGGGGGGTTCAATATGATTTATTCGCCAAACCCCACCCCACCCTCCCCTGCCAATATGTTAAGCGGCGATTACAGGGCAGGATGTAGTTCTCTTCCCGTAAGTCTCATATGCATTCAGTTATATGCATGTCTTTCATTGCTCTTCGATTGGTGGGTGAGCTGTGGTCTAATGGCGACATCAGGGGCGTATCAACTCTTTAGTTGGTTTGCTTCCAGTGGTTGGTCGCTCATAAGTTGTATATGAGCATATGATTCCTGAACAGTAACTGTTCTGGGATTCCGAATTCTTTCATGAATACAGTCAGTTGATATTGCTAGTCTTCATGTACATGTGTTGCAGGCATGTCGGTTATCTGGTCGACATTCTCCAAATGTGGCAATTAGTCAACTCTGAGAAGTTTTGCTCAGAGTTGTCTGCTTTTGTTACGACGTATGAGTCTATTCCTCACGCTAATCACATTAACGTCAATGTTATACCTTCAGTTTCCTGGTTAGATTTTGTAATATATATTATTAGGCATACGTATCATTAAACACATTCTCTTAAGTTCTTGCTCTGCTTTAGTATAGAGCCTATGAGAATTTTGGGGCTAGTTGGATCAGTTATGGAGTTTCCTACAGGCCTTCTGTGCATACGTTCTCTATTTTTCATTTCATTAGTCGGAGTGGGATATTCTTTCTCCGAACAGTTATTGGTTTTAATGGACCTAGGGAATTATAAATTATTTGGGGACGGCCCGTGATGTGTTGTTTTATTCGTATCCCGTTCCAGGTTCAGAATCCAGTCTTCAACCAGAAGCGGTACACAATGGGAATTCCTATTCTCATAGAATTGAACAGTTACAGTTTGGAAGTTCTTGATTAGAATTAATTGTACACCTGAAGGTGGTCATCTGTTGGTTGGCTCAGAAACGTATAAGTTCTATCAGATAACTTTCCATTGGGATTCAGTTGGACAAGTTTAAGGTTGTACATATTTATATCACCGATTTTCAACCTATCTACATATTCTGGATTCAGCATACATTTAGAAGCTTGTGATTTTAATAACCCTGATCGCCACAATATAGCCTTGGCTGCTGATGTGGTGATAAGCACCAATAATGAATAATAATTATTAACTGGGCGCCTTTTAGGCTAATATTTATATATTATTCTGTACCACTTTTTCACTGATTCCCTCTTTGTTTTGAAGATTATTCCTTCAAAATAAGTGTGGGGGGGGGGGGGGGGGGCTGTGATTTCACTTTACCTTGTCTGGCCTTATATTAAGTGTTTAACTATGAGTGAAGCTGTTACTGTCTGTAGATTATTCTGATCTTACACAGCTTGTTACATTATATACGGCGTGTGTTTTGTGGGCATTAGTCTCTCACTCTCGGACACGCTTTTCCTAATTTTAAGTGTCTTATTCCAGACTAGCCTTAAAATTGGGAGGTCATTACACCCAATTAGCGTAATCATTTATGCTAAGTAATAAGGGAATTACTTGGATATTGCACCTTATTTTGGTTGTATGTCTTCTCTATTGTTGTATAGGGAGACATATATGTAATTCCTTAAAGTTTTAATCTCCTTTTCACCTTGGGAGTTCTAATGCAGGCTAAGGAGCTGAATTTTGGTCTGCTATTCCTTTAAGTCCTAGGCCCTCTGCTTTTTTTACGATTCCGCTAAGTCTGGGCCATTGATTTTAGTATAAAAATATGATAAATTTAAAGTAATTTGTATATTTTTTATTCTTACCAGTGGCCCAGACGGGGATGACCCTCCCATGAGTGGGCACTTATACCTCCCTGCTGAGTTATAACATTAGTAGGCACAACTAGGAAGAATGATGTTGGTGCCAATTCCGGTCTCTTCCTAGGTACTGCTCATGCGCAAGTACTAAAAGTATGGAGGGCCAGATAGGACTTTTAATTTTCGGTATTGTATGCAAATTTTATGGATTATGTGGGGTTCAAAATTTGTGTTTTGACCTTAATAATATTGAGGTTGCACCAGCTAAGTCTGGGCCATTGGTAAGTATAAAAAATATACAAATTACTTTAACTTTATCATACCTCTTAATTGAACAACCCTGTTAATTGAATATAATTTCCCAACACAAAACCATTTACCATACCTCCAGTACAAATTTGACCTATTAATTGAATATAGGTTATAGAATAAACACCTGTTAATTGAATAAAAATCTTGTAACCTGTGGAGAAATTACCCTGACTTTCCCCAGTTTTCATTTGTTTATAGACCTATTTGGCCTCAGTACATCCAATACAGGTATTTAATCTGTTATATCTTGCCTGTCAAACAAGATATAATAAAAAAAATGCTAAGTTTATCTCTAGAATACAGGAATGTGACACAGTCCATGTTAATTTTATACTTCTGTTAATTGAATAATTTTCATTGGCAAAGTGTCTATTTAATTAACAAGGTTCCACTGTATTTATAATTCGAAAAAAGATGTATGGATATAACTAAACGCAATTCTGTGTGTGTACTAAATATTATTTGTGAAGTGAAATTATTTTGTCGTTAGGGATTTACTTGTTACAATTTATGTGAGAGTGACCATAGCCAGGATGTTGAACGTTTTCATTAATATTTAACACTATCATTATGAACTTTGAACTCGTGTATACAGTAAAACCTGTCTTGAGAGACCACTGTCTTGAGAGACCACCTGTCTTGAGAGACCATATCTGTCAGGCACCGATTGGTTTCACTCTATAATGGACCTGCTATGGGAGACCACCTGTCTTGAGAGACCACCTGTCTTGGGAGACCACAACAAAGGAATGGTTTTGCGCGCCGAAGGCGTTCAGGGACGGTATGGGGAACAAGCCCCTTTCAACCCTCATTGACTGTAAATGATTGATTTTCGCATGTCTAGGCGTGTCAAAGGAGGAGAAGTTTCGGGTACTCGGCAGGTGTCTCCGGTTGTGGTGTGATGGCTTCGTTGACATGCATGGTCGGTATGGGGAACAAGGCCCTTGAGAGACCACTGAGAGACCACTGTGACCTGGTACCAACTTGTATTTTTATGCCATAATGGACCTGTCTTGAGAGACTGCCCATTTGAAGACTGAAACCATGACAAAAGCTTTTTACCTGTTCTGGAATTGGAAAATCCATTGTGGTAAAACTAACATAATTAAAAGCATTAAAAGCTCTTAATTGGGTTTCAATTGCTAACTCATTAAAGATTGAGATGTTCTTATAAGACCCCTGTGAAAAGATTAGGATTATTGCTGAATAAACAATTTCATACATACCTGAAATGTGACAGATAGGAATAAAAATAAATTTGTGTTGAAAATCTTCTTGTAACAAATTGAAATGGACTGTTATAAAAATTATAAAAATAAATTAGTGTAGAAAATCTTCAATGAAGATTTTCAACCCTAATTTATTTTTATAATTTTTATAACAGTCCATTTCAATTTGTTACAAAAACTTCATAAAAAAGAACAACTACAAAGTAATTACAAAAATGAATTCTTCTCCATTTCTGAATTTGGTGGTTGGTTATTCACTGACTTGAGAAAACCTGAAACCTGTTATGAGAGAGCACCTGTCTTGAGAGAGAACTTTTTGGCCCAAAGGGCGGTCTCCCAAGACAGGTTCTACTGTATTAATGAGTGTTCAAGTTGAACTTTTTTTTTATTACTTAACTATTTTTGGGGGGATATTATCTCAGTACTTCGGCCACACAAAGTAGATCTTCTGTTTCTCAGGCCATTATTTGTGAAATTGCATGCGGGCGAGCGTTTTTTTATTTTATTTTTTATTTCAGTAATTTCTTCTCTGCCATCAAAAGTTCATGTTCTTGGTTCAAGTTTTAGGCCTCATAATCTACAGAATAGCATGGGTGGTGGTGTATTTCATCCCTTGAGTGCAAGAAGGCTTTGCAATGCTAAAGCATTGCAAAGCCTTCTTGCACTCAAGGGATAAATTCATAAATTTTTTTAACTTGGCCAAGTAAAATATCAGACATAAACCATTTAATTTTTATTTTTTTAAAGTTTAAATTGGTTATAAAAAGAGAGCATGCGGCAGCCAAAAGGACCATGCGGGAGGGCCTGAGAAACAGATTTTTTATTTTTTTAAGCCTTAAAAAAATATTTTTATGTCTTAACCATCTAACACAATAACATCTGTGTCAAGCGTGGCTGTCCATGCCATCACAGAAACTGTCACAAAAATATTTGATGGTTATTTTTTTGGAACCAGTATCAACAGATTTGAACACTTGAAAAATCTGTTTGCATTAAAAACTAAACAGCTCATAAGAGAAACCAAACAATCCAGAAGAAACCAGGCTAAAATGTCTCAAGTCCGAAATATTTCAATGCCAAAATGTCTCAAGGCAGAAATGTGGCATGCTCCAAAGTTTCCCAGGCCGACTTGTGTCAAGTCCAAAATGTCATGTGAGTGCATTGCGCACACTTACCCATGATACCCTGGGCGGTGAAGCAGTGCTTGTTTATGGTGGTAAACAATGTCTTTTTTACTGAGGGTGGGGAGGGGGGCAGTAACAGTTGGATTGTCAACAGTTTTCGTATGCTAAAATTATATGCTGGTCGGACTGGTTGGAACTTACCACGACTTAACACTTCTGTTGCTGGAGAACTTGTATTGGGAGGCAGTAATAAGGAGTAATTTAATTTATACACCAGCAATGAAATCTCATTTCTCTTGCTGGAGAAACCTGCATGGGTAGCTTGTAATGTGCGTTTAGGAAAAATCAGAACCAAACTGTAAGCTGAGTTTTTCCCTCCAGAAAAACAAAACTGAAAACCAAACTGCTAATTTCATGACTGTCCATCTCTAGTATGTGTACAAATGATGTATTTTTCAGGGAAACAACATTCGAGGTTCTGGTGCTGAAGCCATTGGTAAAATGTTACGACACAATCATTCCCTTCTAAGGTAATTATTTTTATAATTAATGTTAAATGTTATGACACAATCATTCTCTTCTGAAGAAATTTATTAATTCCTCAGATGTCCATCCAGTGTCTTATAGTAATTTATGTCAACTTCTTCTTTCTTTTTTTTTCTTTCATGTTCTCTCCAAGTCAGAAAATAAGCAGACTGTCATCTGCAAAATGAGGTTCCCAGAGGGTAAATTTAGTGATTCTACCCTGCACAGCAGGGTAGCATCACTAAATTTACCCTCTGTGAACCTCAATCTGAATCAGGGTCTGAAAACTAAACAGAAAGAGGTACCCAGAGGATAAATTGGCCCACTGTATGGGATAGCATCATCAAATTCACCCTCTGGGGACCTCATTCTGCAAATGTCAGACAGCTTATTTTCAGGCCTGGTTCTCTCCTGCTTGCTGAATTTTAATAAGGTTTAATCTTTTCTTATGTTATGACTTTGAGGGTGCTCTGTGCCCAGGTTTTCAAACTTCAGAATTTTTCAACCCCTGACTCACACTATGCTGCAAGCGACGATTACATGAATCGCCCAGGTGCGAGGAACTGTGTCTCAAGATCTCTCACAAATTGTCGACAATTGTCGGAGAGTATTTCTGTGATCTGTGTCCGACATTTGCTTAAAAACTTGGGACAGTACGTGAAAAATGGATTATTGACTTGATTGGCTTCGCCGACCATACTGTGAAACAGATTAGGTGATATTTGCTGTACAGTATGTGTAAACACTTCAGAATTATTTGAACGACAACCTTTTCTAAGAATTTGGAATAACTTTTCCCGAAGTTGTGGAAAAAATATTTGTACCAAATAAAGTTACGCTGATCATTTTTACCTCTTCGCGAAATGCTTCACAATTTATTGTTACTGATTTAAACGACAACCATTTCAAAATAAACACTCGATTTTCCCCATAGTTGTGAAAACAAGATTACATGTATATATTAATTTTAAATAAGGATTTTAGCACAACTGTATTTAATATGAATTTATATATTTCTATGCGTTTTTCTCAGAGCACGTAATCTATTCGGTTCAGAGATTGTCTTTTTTTTAATTGAAATGGATACGCTAACAAACAAGGACCAAGAAAATAAAACCAATGTCAGTGGCTCAGAGCCCTTCAAAATATGACACAATTCTGTTCCACTCCTACCTCCACCACCCTATAAATAAGGGATGAATTTCTAATTGAACGACCACCACTCAGCCCTCCTCACACCCCCCCCCCCCCCACTCCCCTCCACATTACACCTACGTGCACTTCCCATGCAACGTGTTTTGCAATGGTCAGCACTCATCACCATGCGAAGATTCGCGCACTGTCCACCCCCCACTCCCACCCAAACAAATCCATTTTATGCCAATGATGCCATTGAAGGCGAGTTTCCAAACTGTAGCCGCCACTCCCTCTCATGCTCAATCGACCGTCTGCTACATGTAGTTTGGGTAAATTGATCATCTTCATTCTTGGGAAAAGCAATCAAGGGTTTACTATAAATAGACCAAAATGAAGATTCATATTACTTATTTATACTTATTCAGCTCAACAAAATAAAAAAGTAAACGTTTTAGACTTGTCACATTCTTTAACAATATACACGTGACAGTTCGAAATAAAAATGGCATACTCACTCATCCGGACAGTGACATTCCGCTCCAACAGTTCACCATTCCCATTGTATGAAGAGAAACCATAAGATAAAGCAAATATATAAAACAAAATAACAGTATTTACAGAGTTATATATATTATCAATTGTAAAAATTAGTCTCCATGACCAGTGATCTAGAACACCCCACCCCTCCAAAAAAAATAAAAATGAAAATAAGAAATTACCACACTCTCCTCGACACAACTTCTCTGTTAAACGAATGTAGAGTTAGGTTATTCACATTCTTGATTTCCAAGTGATTCTGCTGGAATATTAATTTGAAGTTAACATGTCCAAAACAATAGGCTGCTGAGAGTCCGAGAACAAAAGGAAGCTTTAAACAATAGCAAGTAGCCATTTGATTATGTCACTGGTCACTAATACCCCTGTCGAAACTGTCTTATTAAAAGATTATTGCTATTGGTTTTAATTACTGAACAAACTATTGTAATCATCGTCACCTGTGCAAGTTCAATAGACTTAGTGAGGTGTGACTTCTGTATCCACAGTCAAGTTTTTTGCAAGTTTGTGTCAAATTTGTTACATTATTGGTTACAGGACTTTATTGTAAGGTTAATAATTTATCTTCAATGCGTTCAATGTAAGATGATGGGCAGCGTAGGTTAATTACGATGCCTACACTCAGAGGGGAGTTTCCCCTTGCACAGTTTCTGGTTCAGAAGTCTCTTCACTAACTTTTGAATTTTTTGTTTTTGTGCAGTTTCACACTGAACTTGATCTATTATCTGTATGGGATTTACACTCAGTGGTTGTTTTCAAATCTGTCCTTAATCATTGTTCTTTGCTGAGTTTGTACCGACAACCACCGGCAAGAAATAGGTTGCCCACGCATATAAGATGATGTTTGATTTAATTTAATGGAATGGGTCGGTCTGCGTAGGAGCAAAATATACTTGCATTGAACAGAAAAATGTCTGGATACTCCTACACATGTGGACATTTGTGAAACAGTTAGCTCTTATGAAAATATACTGGCTTCTCGTGGTTATTGCTGAATAATTACATTGTTAATGCAGTTATACGTTTTGGGTCCAAATACTCAATTCCCATTGGTCAGCTGGATGAAAATGTCATGACCAAATGTAATTCATTTTCCAATGAATACATTTGGTCGAACTTTGACCCGCATTTACAGTAGAGCGCAGTTGACAGAATGTAAATCGGGCGGTGTTTGGGTGGGTTTTTAACTTTTAGCGCCTCTCACAGTGATCAACTCCGCTGCTGTTTCTTTGGTGACATTTCCCAACTGTGGCATAAAGCCTGTTACTAAAATATTCGTTTCCATTTCTAAAGTTGTGAAAATTAAAGCTTATTTGCCTTTAGGATATCATTTAGACGGAACCGGCGCTCAACTCAAGAGTTGTGCACTTTGTCTTTTGTGTGAGGGTGGTTTTTGGTCTCGTTCGTTCGTACATGTTTTATTTCGTCTTTCTGCTTTAATGTAGTTTAAACAGTTACGGGATGTAATTATAAGAAGTGAATGCAATGTTTATGTCCCTTCTGGATTCATAGATAATTTGTACCCATTCCCACACGTTCGTACTCCAATAAAGATTATAAAAATTGCATTCAATTCTTAAATAAAATGTTGAAACTTACTTACTTTTCTTGTTGTCTGTCCTACGAATATACATCTTCCTTTAACTAACTATTTATCTCAGAAAGTGTATGCAATAATCAGAAAGTCGAATCACCCAGAAGGACAGTCTTTCTGGTGATTGGATGCACAACCACAAGATTGACTTTTGACTGATATTTGCTCTAGGGATAAATAGCGTACAGCATTTTTTGTACATGGGGGCAAATAGTTAAATACCAGAACCACACGACTGGTGGAAATGTCTCTTTTTTAAATGTATTCTTTCTTAATTCTTGATTGATAACTTCGCTGTGAACAGCAGTCATTGTTACTGACTCGATCATGACAGTGACATGCCGAAATGGGGTGGGGGGTGGGGTGGGTGGGTGGGGCAGAGGGGTGAGGGGGGTGAGGGGGATGCTGGGTGGGGACACATCCTCATTGGGCCCCCATATTTTGCCCCCCCCCCCCCCCCCCCCCCACACACACACACACACACACACACACACACACACACACACACACACACACATATAATGTGCAATACAACGTTTTTTACATCAATATTTATAATTATTCAACCCTAGCCTTAGCAGTCTAACAAACATATGAATGGAAGACTATGTACACTCACTTGTTGGTATGGCCTGAACACATTTATGAATTAGGCCTACATGAAAAATTTTGTTTGCCCCAAAAACACAGATCATGGACACTCTCTAACAAGAACTTGTTACAGTTTTGTGTCACAATCTATACTTTTGAGGGAAGAAGTTCAGCAATAATGAAATCTGATTGGCGATTCGTGTGTGTGGGGGGGGGGGGGGGGGGGGGGGGTATCTTTGCCTATAGATAGTTAATTTTATGGCAGATATAGACCTAATAATGTGAATGAATCTTATTGAATGTAGGGGCGGAGCTAGGATTCTCAAATGGGGGTGGGGGGGGGAAACTGAGCAATATTCAGAGGCAGTACTGCATAACATGCCATAGGCATGTCCTGAGACACGAAGGTCCCGAGGGGGTTGTGGTCCTGGGAGGGGGTGGCCTCCCACATCAGGAAAAGTTTGGTTGAAAAATCTAGTGCTCTGAGAGTGTCTGGGGATAAAATTTGCTTTCAGTTGGGGTTAACTGTCTGTGAACATTCCCCAAATTAGCCTAACACTGTATATCATTCTTTTTAATCAATCAGCAACAGCTGGACACGAGGATTGACAAAATGTTACTTAAAATATTCAATGCATTAATAAGCGGAGATTGACATTGACACTATCGAAAAACAGTTGCTTGAATTCGTGAAGATCATCAATAATCTATTGGCGTGGCTTTTAATTCCCAGCATGGCAATGCCCATGGAACATATTAACTCTGTGAGCAGTTGTGCGATATGCTCACGTCATATATTTTTTTCTGTACCGTGGACACATTTTGTTGTCTTTTCACACCCCTGTTCATGCCCACCGTGGGCATGTGGAAAAGTGCCATTCCACGACGACAGTACTGTACCATACTTCATTCTTCCCAATCTCCCCAATAATAAAACATTATTTTTCTCGTCTTGTTCTCACAGGTTCTCGACACAAGCTGAGAAATCTAAAATAAAAATGATATCTGATAGCATTTTTGATGGATGCTATCGTGCCCCATAATAGAATATAAATAAATATAAAAGTTTATTTTTTTATTCGGTGCAGGTACGACAGCATCAATCCAAAAATGCTATCAGATATCATTTTCTTTCAAATTCTTCGTTGCAAGGTGCAACATTGTGTTCTTTGTGAATAAAACTGAATTTCAACTGTTTCATCACTATTTGAAATCTTGTGTCCAGATGCTCGGTCCTTGTTTACTAAAAAATCTTCCAGTTTACTCAGTCCTACATGTAGATAACCCCAGTAACAGATTTGATTCTTAGCCCACTGTTATCCCCCCGAACAGACACAATGAAGTTTGAATAGAAATAATTGAAATTGAGTTCGCTGTGGCATTAATTTTACGTATTATATTATGTGGGACGTTTTTTGTTCTCCACATTTTGAAGCTGTATGTTAATTCAGAGTGGGGTGATTGAAAAAATTCAAGATGAATTGTCAGTGTAATGTATTGCTCACTAATGTTATTTTCAGTGTGAAATTGAAGAAAGAATAAAATGTGTACGTGTCGACAAGACTGCGTTGTTTCTTGAGTTGGAGTTAATGTTTTGAAGTTAATTGCCGCTAATCCTTTACACAGTTATTTCCAAGATTACGCAACATGAGCTAATCCTTTCCTCTTGAAATGCCTCACTGGATTCAATTATTGCTAACACAGTCAGCATAATATCGGACAGGTTTAATTCTTTTCTCTTAACTCGGACCTGAGCGATTCATGTAATTGTCGCTTGCAAGCGTAGTGTACTATTTTCAAAATTTTGCACAGCCCATTTATCGTACACCTGATCTGAGCTTTGGTAACTTATCATTCATTTCCCTGTACTTGATTAAGGTAACCCATCAGGTAACCTAAATGTACATGTATCGCAACTATGCCGATATATGAACTGCTGTATCATAACCAAGTTCTTGCTCTTATGGACAATATCCTGATGAATAAAGATGAATCCTGAGGAACAATAATGATGCTCTGTTGCAGCAATTCAGATACAAATTAATTGCAATTATAGCCTAGTGTTGGCATGGGCTAGCATACTGCAGAAGAGTATGGCATCCATAATCACTATTTTTGTACTAAAACCAATGGCCCAGACTTATCAGGTGCAACCCTCAATATTATTAGGGACCAAACACAAATTTTTGAACCCCCCTATCCCCAAAATTTGCATACAATACTGAAAATGAAAGGTCCTATCTGGCCCTCCATACTTTTAGTACTTGCACATGCGCAGTACCCAGGAAGAGACCGGAATTGGTGCCCAGCATCATTTTTCTGTTTGGCCCAAAGTCAGTAACAACTGAACTGACATCTGTGCTTTAAAATCTCATTTTTGAAGATGCCAGACACAAATCAATGATGGCTTTCATGGAATCAACAGTGTAGCAGGATACTAGAAGTGAATAACGGTGGTTTCGGATGTTCAGGGCTGTAACTTTATAATTTCTCATCAACCTACTCACAATTGTTTACTACAGGCTTGCACTACAGTGGAAGTCCCTAACTCGGATAAAATACTCTCTATTTTTGTCTTTCCCAAGCAAGTTGGGAAAGAAAAGTGGTGCAAAAGCACCAATAAAAATAAGCCAAAACTGGGTCGAGTGCAACCGGCGCAGACCCAGTACGGGACGCTCTCTCCCAAGTACAACTCCACGACTTCCGTTGCCAGTGCGCATATACCGTCTCTAAAGACTCATTCTTTTAAAATCCGCTTCGTGTCAAGATGTTTTTGCAACGCTTATCAGTGTTCCACCAGCTCGATGTTTGATGATTCCTGATTCATTATACCACAGTGGTATCCTTTGTATTCTCAGGAACAGTGTTTTATATATTCTCTTTTCTATTATATGTCCATAATGTATATTTATTTGCTCTCTCTCGAGTCGCGCGCTGAATTTCGCGTGCCACGCGGTTCGGCACTTAGATTTTTTCACAATTATTGTTAATGCTTTTTTTGCAAAATTTTCTACTTGTGTTAGGAGTTAGGTGTCAGCGGGGTAACCACTCCTGCAGTGTTTCTTCTTTCTTTTGAGAGTAGTCTTCCTGTTGGGTGGTTCCCGGTCGACCTTTCTGGGGTCTTTGTTTCTGTCACCTTTCTCTCTTCTTTGGGGGTGTTCTGTTTTCTCATCTCACCTTCTCTGCTCCTCTCACCTCTATCATGCCCAGGACAATTCCCTGTGGGCAATGTCTGCTGCCAAAGCATGTGGACGATGTACATTCGTCTTGTTCCTCCTGTAATGGGTGTTCGGTCGGCCGAGCGGCCGTGTGGTGTCTGTGGAACATGGTCTTCCACCTTTTGGGCGTCAGTAAACCGTGTCGTCCGTTCTCGTGGCCGTGCCTCCCGCTCCCCGCGGAAAAGGAGAACGTGGTCGTTCGGGGCCTCCCGAGCCGACTTTGTCTGGTGAGAGTTATTCCTCCTCCGTGGGGGATGTGCAGTCTTTTCCTGTGGTGGATACTGCGGGAGCCGTTGAGTGTTCTGGTGTAGAGATGCCTGGTTCCGGGACTACGGTCCCCCTCCAGTCGACATCTGAGGCTGTCACTAGGGTTGTGACTCCTCCTTCGGAGCTGAGCCGGTGTGCTCTCTCCACTATTTCACCAGCCTCAACGACTCTCGACGTATCTACTACTGCTGCTGGCCCGTCTGCTTCGTTATCTGTTTCAGCCGGCCTCGGCTTTTCGCTGCAGGGGACTGCAGGACTGTCCGATACTGTAGACGTGGGATATCGGCCTCAGCCTTCCCTGACTTCAACTCGGCGAAGTCGGAAGGGGCTGCCGGCCGAGCCCATCGCTGTGGTCTCTTCGCCGTCGAGCACCACAGTTGTGTCTTTGGATTCGGATGTTCGTAGTGGAAACACTATGAACTCCGTGGCGTTTCCGTCTACTCACTCTGGTCACACGACCAGTTTTGGGGGACCAATGCCTTTTGTGCAGCCTGGACCTTCTGCCCCCGCAGAGGTCCGCGGTGACTCTCATGAGTTCTCGCAATATTGATCCTCGGGGTGCATCGTACCCCTATACATGTCTGCCTTCAGAGTTTCGGCTGCCGCCCATCATCCCGCGTTGGGTGTTTGGAGGATCGTGACCCTTCGCTGGTTAAGAGGCTCAGAGGTGAAGCCAGTTTGCCGGTTCGCTCCCCTGTCGAACCGGTCGGTACAGGCAGTGAGCTTAGGGAGGCCCTCTCCTTACTCACTCAGGTTCTTTCTAAGAGCCTTCCTGTTGCTTCCAGCGAGGCTATGGGTGGTTTCCAGGCGCCTCCTATGGCGCCGCCTCCCGGGATTGGAAACAGGCCGGTTTCCGATTCCTCTGGTGTCCCGACACCATGGGAGGCGTCGGCTGGTTTGCCCACGATGGGCTATGTGTCTTCCGACTCTGGGGAGGAGTCCGACATGCTTGAGGTCGAGGGCCAGCAGTCTTCGGACTTGGGGCGGCTCTTGACTTTGTGTTTGGGTTTCTGCCTGAGCTCAAACCTGCTAACCAGCCGACAGTGTGATGGGCTTCTGGGCGCCTTTGACCGTGCAGGTCGGTACAGGTGGTTGAGGCTTTTTCAGCATGGATGCCAAGTTGAATTCCAAGGCTTTGAAGACTTCGTTCTTCACCAGGGTTGACACCTTTTTGCCTCCTGTGCATTATCGTTCCTACGATTCCGCCAATCCGTCAGTCTGCCAGGCTTTGACGGTTCTGGATCAGGACTCCACTTCCCTCGGGCTTTCCAAGCCCAAGTCTGCCGTCATTCCAATGACGACTCTGGAGTCCACGTTGGGCTTATCTAGAGAGATGCTTGGCATGCTTTCTCTCTCAGATCACGTCGTCTCAGCTTTGGCTGCTTATCTGCCTCCAGATAAGTTTGACGAGGTACAGGCTCCTTTGCGTGTGCTGTCCAAGGCGCTTATGCACCTTACTCACACGCATGCCTGTAACACGGCCAATTTGGAATTAGTTCGAAGGGACGCTGTGCTGGACACAGGACGATCCCTTCCCGAGGAGCAGCGTGCTACTCTTCGATCTGCTTCTTTGGCAGGTCCGCAACTTTTCCATGGTTCCGTGTCGACGGTCCGGGATGACGTCCTACGTCATTCCAAAGATCAGCTACTGTTTCGTCAGCTTGATCAGCCTTCTCGGGGAGGCAAGGGCCGTTCCAAGTCTAACAAGTACCCTTCTGCTTCCTCTGTGAAGCAAAAGGCTGGTCCTTCTGCCGCCGCCTCTACTTCTTACTCACGGGGTAAAGGTAGGGGTCGGCAGAATCGAGGGAAGTCTCAGGATTCTTCATTTAGCAGAGGAGGTGGTTTCTCCTCTCGCGGGCATCGTCGGGGCTCGAAATGAAGGTCCTCACCTCGACTCGTCCCAGGTTGGAGGAAGGATAGCAGAGTTCGCAGACCATTGGACCACCATCACATCCGATCCATGGGTGTTAGATGTTGTTCGGTCCGGGCTGCGCATATCCTTCCGACGGCACCCCACTCTGTCAAGGGTGTCTCTTCCAACCACAGTTCCTTCAGACGTTTTACATCGGGAACTTTTGTCCACGGAGATTGCCAATCTCCTGGCAAAGGGGGCGATCGAGGTCGTCAAGAACGTTCAGTCAGTGGGTTTCTATTCCCGCCTGTTGGTGCCGAAGAAGGACGGCCGACTCCGACCGGTTATCGATCTGAGTATCCTGAACCAGTCTATCATTGCTCCCAAGTTCAGCATGGAGACTTTCAGGTCGGTCCGCCAATCAATTCACCAGGGAGATTTCGCAGCCAGCATCGACCTGCGAGACGCTTACTTCCACGTTCCGATGCATCGGGCGTCACGGAAGTATCTCAGGTTCGCTTTTCTGGGGCGAGTTTACCAGTTCAAGGCCATGCCTTTCGGCCTCAACCTGGCTCCTTGGGCGTTCACCAGACTGATGTCGCATGTGATAGCATTCCATCGCACACAGTCTGGGGTGACTACTTCGGCATATCTGGACGATATCCTCCAGAGGCATTCAATGCTGCCTTACTGGAATCGGATGTCGCCACTCTGTTGAGCTTGCTCACGTCGCTAGGATTCAGAGTCAACGAGGAGAAGTCGGACCTGGTCCCTTCTCAGTCGTTTTGTCATCTGGGGATGTCTTTCCAAACCAAATTCAATTTGGTGGCTGTTCCCCAGGCCAAGGCTGTGATTCTCTCAGCTTTTGCTCTGACTCTATCCCAGTCCAGGTCCGCGACCGCTCGGAGTTTTCTCTGGCTGAACGGTCTCTGCGGTTCGGTGACGGATCTCATTCCTCTAGGTCGGCTGCGTGTCAGACCTCTCCAACACTTTCTGCTCAGTCGTTGGAGACCGAATGTAGATTCTCTGGATCAGGTGCTTCCGTTTCCGGACTCTCTGTATCCTCACCTTCTTCCCTGGACAGATGTTCAGTGGATTACGCAGGGTGTTCCGCTGGACTTACCCACGTCCGATCGCGTTCTGACGGCAGATGCCAGCGATCTCGGATGGGGTGCGATGTTGGATCCTCTCGGTCTTTCCCTACACGATGTGGGACCAGGATCAAGCAGCTCTACACATCAACCAGAAGGAGCTTCTTGCTCTTCTTCTGAGTTTCAGGCAGTGGATCCCTCACCTGTCGAATCGCCAGGTCCTTCTACTATCCGACAATTCGACAGTGGTTGCTTACATTCGGAACCAGGGCGGCACGCACTCGCTTCCGATGTACGAGTTAGCTCGGGATCTTTTACTGCTCGCTCAGGATGTTCACGCCGGAGTGGTTGTTCGTCACATTCCCAGTCGTCTGAACGTCCTAGCCGACTCCCTGTCCCGACAGGGCAGGGTTATTTCCACCGAGTGGATGCTTCACAAGGCAGTGTTCCAGTCGCTTTGCGATCTCTGGGGACGTCCCCACATCGACCTTTTTGCGACTCGTTGGAACCATCAGGTGGACACTTTCGTGTCCCCGTGTCCAGATCCTCTGGCTTTTGCCGTGGATGCTCTGTCACTCGATTGGAATGGTCTAGTCGGCTACGCCTTCCCGCCGGTTCCGATTCTTCCTCAGGTTCTCGCCAAAATTCGAACCTGCAGTTGTCGAATCATTCTGATCGCTCCCCTGTCGCCTCAGCGGGTGTGGATCAATCAGCTCCGCTCGCTGATGGCGGCGGTTCCGGCACGTCTCCTGCTACGTCGCGACCTTCTTTGTCAAGGTCGCCCGAGGAGGTTTCACGTCGACCCGACTTCATTGTGCCTTCACGCATATCTTTTGTCAGGTCCTGTCTCCTCCGTAGAGGTTTTTCGAGACGAGCAGTGGAGTGCATTTCTTCTTCAAGGAGGCACTCCCCTGGTTTAGCTTATGTAGCTAAATGGAAGGTCTTCTGTCGATGGTGTGCTGTTCACTCTGTTGATTATGCCAATCCTTCGATTTCACAGATTGCGGAGTTTCTGGTATATCTGTTTGATTCTCGGGGTCTCCAGCCTGTTACCATCAAGGGTTACAGGTCTATGCTTTCAGAGACTTTTTCTTATGTGGGGAAGCGTCGTATCGGCACTAATCCTTACCTCTCCAAGCTTGTTCGGCACATTTCTTTGAAAAGGCCTCGGACTTTGCAGCTTACTCCACGATGGAATATTTTGTGGGTGCTGCTTTGCTTGGGGGGGGGGGGGGGGGGGGGGGGGGCGCCGTTCGAACCTTTATCCCAGGTGGATATGCAATTTCTCACATATAAGACGGCTTTTCTGATGGCATTTGCTTCGGCCAGACGGGTTAGTGAGCTTCACGCCCTCTCGGTTGACCCGGCCTTTTTTAGGAGCTCTCCCAACAGTGTTACTTTTACCACTGATTGCTCCTTTTTGGCTACGAATCAGTTACCAGATACTACTCCTCCTCCTATCTGTATCAGGGCTCTTCCCTCTGTTGAGGGTACTCGCCCTTTGCTCTGTCCGGTCAGTGCTATTCGCATTTATCTTGATCGGACACGCTTCATACGGAAGGGCAGAAAACGTTTTTTTCTGTCTCTCATTCCGGGTCGACAGAAGATCTCTCCTCAATCCATTTCTCGATGGATTTGTCTTGCTATTCGTACAGCTTATAGTCGTTTAGCAGCTGGCGATTGTATTACCAATCGTATTTCTGCCCACGAGGTGCGGGCACTGTCTACCTCTTGGGCTTATTCTAACTCCGTCAAGTTGTCGGATGTTATGCAGGCAGCCTACTGGAGAAATGCTTCTACTTTCTCCACCTTTTATTTACGCCAGTTGCAGGAGCAGTCGGAGGACCTTTTTGCCCTGGGTCCTCTTTCTTCTGCTCAGGCTGTTGTCTGCCATAGCCATTAGGCTTCTTGAAGGTCAGTTTCAGCCTTGTGCTGTTACTGCCCTTTTTCTGTCTGTGTGTCACACAGGCTCATATGTCTCTTTTCATTGTCCTTTACCAATGATTGCGACATTATGGTTGATAAGCCTCGGGACCTCTTCCTTCTACTTCACGGTTCCAGTGCACTAGGGTTATGTGGGGGTTGGTTATGCGATTCCCTCCAGCCTTTTGTCTATTCAGCCTGTAGTAAACAATTGTGAGTAGGTTGATAAGAAATCTAAATTTTATAGTAAATTTCCTTTCTTATTATACCTACCACAATTGTTTACATGGAGGCCCTCCCGTCTTCTTTGCGGGTAAAGAATCTTTCCTCCCCGCTGATCACATAACTCTAACGTTTACGGATTCAAAAAGAATGAGTCTTTAGAGACGGTATATGCGCACTGGCAATGGAAGTCGTGGAGTTGTACTTGGGAGAGAGCATCCCGTACTGGGTCTGCGCCGGTTGCACTCGACCCAGTTTTGGCTTATTTTTATTGGTGCTTTTGCACCACTTTTCTTTCCCAACTTGCTTGGGAAAGACAAAAATAGAGAGTATTTTATCCGAGTTAGGGACTTCCACTGTAGTGCAAGCCTGTAGTAAACAATTGTGGTAGGTATAATAAGAAAGGAAATTTACTATAAAATTTAGATTTTTATGTAAAATTATGCATGTTCCCCAATTTTGGGATATGCTTCTGAACATCGCCATTATAATATGACTCCACTGTTGTTTTGTTAGTGTTACTTCCCTTCCCTCTCCTGAACCCTCCTGTTATACTCCCAAGCTCTTTTGGCTTCTTATTGAAGAATTTTTTTATTTTATTAAATTCTTGGGAGTTTAACGTGTAAAACGAAATAGGTATTCCATTTATCCCCTATGTTTACGTCCTGTTCATTACTGTTCAGGACGTTTTGTATTCTTGTATCTTCTACCAGATGCATTGTTTTTTCTTCATATGAAGATCTAGCTTTGCATCAGGTGGTTGTTGATCGGTTACTGACTCTGGGCCTTTGTTGTGCCTGTTGTTGGTTAGTTTCCGTTTTTCCTCTGGACGTTGTTATCTGTTCAATAACGTTTTGGATTCGTATTTATTCAATGTTTAGTTAAAAACAATTATCTTATTTGAGTACTTTAGCTTTAATTAGTTAAAGCTTGTCCACACATAGGCTTTATCGGGACGCCCTTGGGCTCATGAGATTTTCATGGGGAACTTAGGCTTCATTCAAAATTTTTCGAAACTTTTTAAAAAATTTATTTCGAAAATTTTTGTGATTGTCTATGTTATGTATCCTTGTGATGTTTATTCTGTATTATTATTGGGAGTGTAGCGGACTTATGTTTTTGGCTTCATTATTATTGTGTCCATTATAATTGGTACTTAGTGTAATTCCAGGAAGCCTCAGGATTAAAGGCTTGTTGTTTGCCGATAGTAGCGGCACTCCTTTAATACTTGTACTATGGGATGCGAATGTTGGAAACAGGTGTTGACCTGTGTGGTGTGCGGTGAAGTTCTGATGTAGGAGCTTTCACCGCTGGAGTATACTAGTCTTTCAGTCTCTTTTTCAGAGGAACAAGAACATGGTGATGGTACTTTGACACCTGTCCATTACGTGCTGCCGTCATTGCACTCTGATGAGCCCCACTCTGATGAGTAAACAGAACTAGCTGCCAAGGTGCTCATGATATTTGCACAGGATTAAAGCCATTAGAAGCTTAATTCTCTGCATGCAGCTAATTCAACCAGACAAGCGGTCATCCCTGTACGGGAGCCGGGATGCTGGGTAGGTCCATTGTGGTCGAGTAGTATAACGTGGGTAGAGCAAGCACCTCATAATATAAAGCTCACCCTTTGACAATGGCAAAAGGAGAAGAAGCCTGAAAGTTTCTCTACGGGATGCTCTGGGGATCTGGGGTCTGATCGCAAGTTGGAGAACCCTCTCCATCCCGTTAGCAGTCGGGGGTCGACTGTGTCCGTTGCGAGAAACTATAATGAGTTGGAACACACCTTGGGATGTTCCTTCCACACTGCAGCCGGGATCGGCTGCGGGCAAAGGGGATTAGGCTACAAGATTCTCAGTGGGATACTCGGCGGGATCTGGGGTCTGATCACGAGTTGGAGAGCATTCTCCATCCCGTTAGCAGTCGGGGTCGACTGTTTTCTCTTGTGAGAAACTTCAATGAGTTGGAGCACCCGTCCGAAATGTGCGAGTCGGGATGCTCCTTCCATGCTTCAGCCAGGGTTGGCTGTTGTTACAGCTAACTCTTCTTCCATCAAAAAGCACGCTAAGGGGTAGAAGCCTACAACTTTCTAAATGAAATGCTCGGCGAGGTCTGGAGCCAGACCGCGAACTAGAGAACCCTCTCCATTCCGTCAGCAGTCAGGGTTGACTGTTTTTCAATTTGAGAAACTTTAGTGAGCTGGGACACCCGTTCACGCTTGCTGTTAGGGTCGCTCTTTCCACACTGCAGCCGGGGCTGGTTGCAGCTATGGCTTCTTCCTCTGCTTCATCGATGAAGCATGTTAGACCGCAGACTAGCTATCCAACTTCGCATGTTCATGCTGTTCCACGGAGATGTTCCCAGTCTTCACCACCGAAGTCGGATTAACTTGTAGCTAGTCGTTCGAGGCATTTTTATAAGGGACATGCATCGAAAGATCTGGGGTAAGATCTCCGTCCCGTGAGCAGCCTGTGGTGAAGAAGAGGATAATCGCTGCTCTGCAAGCCTCGTTCACGGACCTGCTGCTGCAGATTGTGCAGCGTATCATAGCATCCCTGTAGTTGCAGGTTCTGCCGTCAACAGTGTCCAGTAGTGAGCTGTCAGATGGTGCTGGGTGGGTCCAGTCATCTGTACATTCGGATGATGTTGATCATGTGTTCAGATGGAACATTCAGATGGTGAGAGGGCAACAGAGGTTGATTCTCCATCCCTCATGGAATGGCACATTAAGGCTATGAATTTTTATTCATAAGGTCTTCGAATCTTGTTCCATCTGAACAAAAGTCTGCATTTGCTAGGCAAAAAACAGCTTAAGGTTCCGGGTGAAGATCTTTCCTTTCCGCATCTTTCGGCTCAGGTGTTGAAGGCTTTTGGTCCGATTAACGACGCCCCCCCCCCCCCCCCCCCCTGCTTAGCAATAGTATAAGAAAGGCAATGATCTATTCCTTACAGATAGTAGATTGATAGCCCATAGATAGGCTGAGACAGCTGTCTTGTTTGGAATAGAGCCATTAGAAGGAATAAGTGCGTCTTTTCCTTCTCGGTGTTGTATTCCTAGGCATCAGAGGCATTTAGAGCTATTATGGATGCCATAGCAGCCTTATGTACTGTTAGAGCGGTCTTTTCTTATACATTAGCAGCTAATGTCGTAAGTCTCCATTTAGTGAGCTGTCCAAGGCCGCAGGGTAACACACAGATATCTGTCTTCACTGATATATGACTTATAGGCTATGTTAGCTACGCTGAGACCGCTAGCTTTTTAGAATAAGGCCGTAAGAAGGAAAGATTCGTTTTCCTCCTTGGTGTAGTATTCCTAGGCGTCATAGGCAATTAGTCCTATTGTTGTTGCCTTAGTTTGGCTTTTGTGAATTAAGAGCGGTCTGTGTTTATATATCACTGGTGGCTAACGTCATTGTAGCCTTATATATTTTACAGCGGTCTTTTTCTTATACGTTGCTGCTAACGTTGTAAGTCTCCGTTTAGTGAGCTTTCCAAGGCTGCAGGTGGCACAGATATTTGTTTTCATGGACTACTGTCTCTTTGGAATTACGGCCGTTACAAGAGCAGCCCTTTATTTCTTACCTTGAGCGACTAATGTTGTAAGTCTCCATTTAGTGAGCTTTCAGAGTCGTAAGTTTCACCGAGATATCTGTCTTCATGGGATGAAGACTTATTAGCTGCGCTAGCTAATCTGAGACTGCTGTCTCTTTGGAATTAGGGCTGTTAAAAGGAAAGAGTACATTGTTTCCTTCTCGGTGTTGTATTCTTAGGCGTCTGGTGCTTTTAGTCCTTTTGTTGATGCCTTATAAGAATCAGTTGCGGCCCTTTTTCCCTTAACTTGAGCGACTAACGTTGTAAGTCTCCGTCTAGTGAGCTTCCTAAAGTCGCAAAAATTACATCACAATATCTTTCTTCTCGGAGATGAAGTCTTCTAAGCTTCCTTAGTTAGACTGAGACCGCTGTCTTTTGGGAATAGAACTGCTAAAGGAAAGAGTTTGTATTTTCCTTCTCAGTGTTTTCCTTAGTGTCACAGACTTTAGTCTTATTGTTGACACTATAGTAGCCTAGCTAGAATTATGAACGGTGTTTTTCCCTATCATTAGCAGCTAGCATTGTAAGTCTCCTTTAGTGAGCTCCTAGAGTTGCAGTTATCAGCCATTTAATTATCTTCACGAATAGGAAGACCTTTAGCTGCTTCAGCCAAGCTGAGACCACTGTCCTATCGGACAAGGTACCGTTACATGGGAAGAGTTTGTTCTCTCCTTAGCTGTATTGTTTTTGTGTTAGTTGTCTGAGGCTTTTAGCCTTATTGATAATGCCATATTAACCTACCGTGATTAATGAGCATTCTTTTGAATGCCTATAGTTAACTGCTTTTCAGGATTATATTACTGCTATAATCGGTACAAGGTGCAAGGTGTTCATCTAGGTTTTTATGATTGCGTGCCGTCTCCCGCTTCATTTTTTTAACAAATCTATTGTTGTGGATTATATTTCAACTCAGTGGATTGGATATTATGTCTATATGGTGTATTATTTGACGACATGGCATACTGTCTTGATTTCAAGAGATATGTCGATGCTGTTTCACCGGGTATATTCCTTGCAATAGTGCCATGTTCATCACATCCCCCTCCATCCTTAGTTGCATTATGTCGGTCAGACGTGTGGGGGCCCTATGGTTTCTATACTACTCTAGATAATTAACACTAAAGCATTACAAATCACGCTGGGTTAGTGTTATTATGCTTGCTTTGGCTAACTATTAGCTTTTTAGCTATATTACTCTTTATTGAGAATAGCAACAGCAGTATGTCTTGGGAATATAGTGTGAAGTTTCTTTTTCATATAGTGAAAAAGGAATTTGTCACTGTTCCAAGCTTTAATATTTCTGCGCCAACCTTACCTATCTAGCGATTCAAGTAATGCAGGGGAGGGGGGTTTGATATGATTTATTCGTCAAACCCTGATTCGAGACCACTCACCTCTTTGTTTTGAAGATTATTCCTTCAAAAAAGGGGGGGGAGGGGTTGTTTTCCTCTTTACCTCTTCTGGCCTTTTAAGAAGTGTGTAACTATGAGTTAAGCTGTTATCATCTGTAGATTATTCTGATCTTATGTACAGCTTGTTACATTATATATGGCGTGTGTTGTGGGCGTTAGTCTCTCACTCTCGGACACGCCTTTCCTAATTTTAAGTGTCTTATTCCAGAATAGCCTTAAAATTGGGGGGGCTCGTTACACCCATTTAGCGTAATCATTTATGCTAAGTAATAGGGAATTACCTGGATATTACTCCTTATTTCGGTGGTATGTCTTCTCTATTGTGGTATAGCGAGACATATAGGTAATTCCTTCAAATTTTAATCTCCTTTTCACCTTGGGAGTTCTAATGCAGGCAAAGGAGCTGTATTTTGGTCTGCTAATTCTTTAAGTCCTAGGCCCTCCGCCTTTTTACGATTCAGTTAAGTCTGGGCCATTGGTTTTAGTATTAAAATATGATAAATTTGAAGTAATTTGTATATTTTTAATACTTACCAGTGGCCCAGACGGGGGATGGCCCTCCCATGAGTGGGCACTCATACCTCCCCGCTGAGTTATCACTTCAGTAGGCACAACTAGGAAGAATGATGTTGGCGTCAATTCCAGTCTCTTCCTGGGTACTGCGCATGCGCAAGTACTAAAAGTATGGAAGGCCAGATAGGATTTTTATTTTCGGTATAGTATGCCAATTTTGGGGATTGGGGGGGTTCAAAATTTGTGTTTTGCCCTTAATAATATTGAGGTTGCACCAGCTACAGTACATGGAGAGTGGATTGTAACTAAATCACCCGTGGAGTGGAGTTATCACCCAAGCTATAACTTTCAAATGTTGAACATATGGACAAAAAACACAAGCAATGTTTCAGCCAATGGACCTCCAGGTTCAACCCGGAGGTCCATTGGCTGAAACTTTGCTGGTGCTGGTTATGCTTTGCAACAAATTTGCAATTATTGTTCGGGTGGAATCTCCACTCTGTGGGTGATTTAATGATAATACACTCTCCACGTACTGTAAGTCTGGGCCATTGGTAAGTATTAAAAATATACAAATTACTTTAAGTTTATCATTTTTCAAACTTTTAAAAAATTTGTCTTCTTGCTTTAAAACTTGAAATGTAGTTATATCTCTTGAATTGAAGAACTTGATTTTTTCGATATCATGCTCTATTTTTTTGAGTTATTGCCATGAAATTTTCTGGCTAAATTGCCATAAAAGGGGAATTCAGTCCCAGCGATAATCTCTAAACATCACAACCATCAGGTTTGACATTTTTAGAGATGTTACAAACTTGTATGGAGAGGTACATTTCTGAAAAAGTTGAAGCCATGTCTTAACCTCCTTTCAGCCAGGACCACTTCATGTTTTTCCATGTTTTTACCATATTGGGTTAGGTTTTGGCCTCAGATTCTGAAATTTTGCAGGTTTTCACTACTCCTTACAACAAATTAAATACCCTATAAAAAATCCAGATTTTGGTAAATCAAATATTTATGATGTCATCACCCAAGAGGCAAAATGTGAAAATTATCCAATTTTGATGAAATTTAGTATGTGGAGAGATCTTATCGTCCTCTTTAAAGAAGATGTGGCATTGTTTTTCAGGTATCTCTTACTGGTTTCCAAGTTATGGGGACGTGTAATTTTGGGATAACGGCATTTTTTAAAAAGTTCCAATTAATCCCCACCCCCACCCCCACTCCCCCACCCCCCAGAAAAAAGTAAAGAAAGAGGATACTTCTCAATGTCCGATTGTCATAATATTTTGCATGGATAAATTTTCAATTCCATGGGGGGTGCTTATTTTTTAACCCTTTACCCAACGAATCGGCCGCAACCGCCCACATAATATGCAAATTCAGCAGTTGAAAAAGTAGTCTTTTTCAAAAAAATGTCAACAAAACCATATCATGTGACCCCCTCGTTGGAACGAGCCCATCGAGCTCGTTCCAACAAGGGGTCACGTGATATGGTTTTGTTGACATTTTTTGAAAAAAATTAAAAAATGATATTTAAAATAATAAATTTTGATATCATCTGCATTGGGTAAAGAGTTAATCAGTGTCGTATCTTGGGCTGTCTCTGACTTACAGTGACATGAAATTGTTCATGGATAGATTTTCAATTCCATGGGGTGCTTATTTTTATTATGCCCCCAACCCTCTCGGGAGCATTATGTTTTCAACATGTCTGTCTGTCCGTCTGTCTGTCCATCCATCCTCCCATCCAACCGTCAACTTCTGGTTTCCATATAATAACAAAAGTACCACTTATTTGATCAAACCATAATGTGGATGACTAGACAATGCTTCCTTTCGATTTTGATCTAGCTACCAATTTATTATGGCTGCATTATGACGCCATCGGGGACATATGCCTCACTTTGCTTTGCTCTTGTTTAATCCGTGTCATATCTTGAACCGTCTTGAAGTTATAGTGACATAAAATTGTGCATGGATGAATCTTCAGTTCTATGGGGTGTTTATTTTTTAATCAGTATCATCTTGAACAGTCTCTGAGTTATAGTGACTTGAAATTGAGCATGGATAGATTTTCAGTTAGCCCACCACCCACAGTAGATAGCAGGTAAACATAATCAGCTCTAGTTAGCCCATCATCTGATGCCAATAGTAGACAAAAGTAAACAGCCCTAGTGAGCCCACCATCTGATGCCAATAGTAGACAAACATAAATGGCTCTAAACACCTCTTGTGAGCCCATGATCTGATGCCAGTAGTAAACAAACATAAACAGTGCTAGTGAGCCCACCTTCTGTTGTCAATAGTCGACAATCATAAACAGCGCTAGTTAACCCACCATCTGTTGTCAATAGTAGACAAACATAAACAGCTCTAGCTATAGTGAGCCCACCATCTGTTGTCAATAGTAGACAAACATAAACAGTGCTAGTGGGCCCACCATCTGTTGTCAATAGTAGACGAACATAAACAGCACTAGTGAGCCCACCATCTGTTGTCAATAGTAGACAAAGATAATCAGGTCCAGTTAACTCACCATCCATTGTCAATAGCAGGCATTCTAAGGTAATTATTAAGTTTATTAATCAATGTTAAATGTTACAGCACATTCATTCTCTTCTAGGATAATTAAGTACATTAATCAGTGTTAAACATAACAGCATAATCATTCTCTTCTAAGGTAATTATTGAGTTCATTGATCAATTTTAAATGTTTCAGCACAATCATTCTCTTCTGTGAAGTATATTTAACTGAGACAAATCAAGAACTTTTCTTTTAGCTAGTTCCTATTTTGGGCACAGCTTTTACCACATTGAATTTGGGGTAATCCAAAGATTTGCCAATGAGGCATCACATATAGTTTTGTTAAAATTCTGTGAAAAGTTGGGAAAAAATAATAATTTAAATTTGCAAATTTTGATATCATGTGCATTAGGTAAATTGTTAAATTTTCAGTTGAGTGCCTCAGGCCTCATATAGTGATGTTGTGTGCATTGGGTAAATTGTTAAATTCTCGATGAATTCCTTAGGCCTCATAGAGTGACATCATGTGCATTAGATAAATTGTTAAATTCTCAGATGAGTGCCTCAGGCCTCATATAGTGATGTGTGAATTGGGTAAATTGTTTAATTCTCAGATAAGTGCCTCAGGCCTCATATAGTGATATTGTGGGTATTGGGTAAATTGTTTAATTCTCAGATAAGTGCCTCAGGCCTCATATAGTGATATTGTGGGTATTGGGTAAATTGTTAAATTCTCGGATAAGTGCCTCAGGCCTCATATAATGGTATCGTGTGCATTGGGTAAATTAGTAAATTCTCAGATGAGTTCCTCAGGCCTCATATAGTGATATCGTGTGCATTGGGTAAATTGTTAAATTCTCAGATAAGTGCCTCAGGTCTCATATAGCAAACCTTTCATTCTCAGACAAGTGCCTCAGGACTCATATAGTGATATCATGTGCATTGGGCGTAAATTGTTAAAGTTTTAGATGAGGGACTCGGACCTCATATAGTGATGTCGTTTGCATTGGGTAAATTGTTGAAATCTCAGATGAGTGACCCGCATCTCATAGTGATGTCATGTGCATTAGGTAAATTCTCAGATGAATGCCTCAGGCCTTATTTGGCCAACGCTTAAGATTCTGTTGTACATTTATTTTTCAGCTTATGCTTGGAATGGAATGCACTCGGCATGATTGACAACTCTTTTGCTATATTTACTGAAGGTGTTGGATCAAACTCAACTCTGCAGTCATTAGATCTGAGAAACAATCAAATAAGCCATGATGGAGCAAGTGAATTATCCTCTGCATTAAAGCGTAATAAAACACTCCGGTCTTTAGGTATGTATATTAAAATACAGAATTTGGTATGATTGCTGACTTTTAACCAAATAATTTTATGGTTAATATGAACCCTGCTCATTTTATTTATGAATCATTATGTCTGTCGATCTGTTTGGCTTGTTGGCTCTCCATGACCTTGTCAACACAAATTCTACAGTTGACCGACATAATGGACGTCAACTGGGCAAGTGCTAGAGGCCACTATCAAGGCTCTATTGAAAAGTGGCTTTACTTACTGTATGCATTTGCTTGATGTTTGCTCAGTAGTAGAAGAAAAATGTCTTATATAAGGCCTACAAAAATTAAAAATTTGTATTTTTATACTGTACCAATGACCCAGACATAGCTGGTGCTAACTCTTAAAATATAGGGCCAAACACAAATTTTGCCCCCCAATCCCCAAAATTTGCATCTAAAACTAAAGAAAACATGTCCTGAGAGGCCCTCCACACTTCGCCCCTACTGCGCATGCGCAGTGTCAAGGACGTTCCGAAATTGGCGCCATTTATCATTCTAAGTTTGGCCCTTCATCAGTTAACATCTGACTGATCTTTGTGCTTTTAAATCTCAGTTTAAATGATGCCAGACACATAAATATTAGTGAAATGGTGATTCTAAGGAGGATAGAAAAGGAGGAGAGGAAAAGAATGTGTGACAGAATATTATCAGGGCTGTAACTTAAAATTTTTTAATGAAATTATGTTAAGTTACCTATTTTCAAGGCAGCAGCCATTTTGTTGTCATTCTGATTATTTAGTTACACTGTTTTTACAAGTGTTTTTCCTCTCTCCCTGTCCTTTAAGTTCCCCCTTGCTATTCTCCCATGCTTTTGGCATAATTTCTGTAATTATTATTACTAAAATTTCTTGGGAGTTTAGCTGAATAACAGAATGAATTCTGTTCTTTCCCCATGTTTACGTCTTCACCTACGGGTGGTTAGGCGTTGTGTTCTGCATCTACCATCTGATGTTCTGCAGTTTCTTCCCTGGAAGTCTCTGTTTTGCATCAGATGGTGTATTTTTGGTAACTGATTTCGGGCCTGGGTGCCTGGAGTCTTATTTTAGTGTTTTTACACTCATTGTTTACATTTACAACAGCCCTCTGTGTGAGGGGGGGATTTCTAAATAATAAAAATCTTTATGTTATTTCAATCATAACTAGATACATTATTATTGTTCGTAAGTGTTGAATAAATTGTTTGAAATATTTTTAAAATTTTTGTCCACACTTAGGCTTGGGATCCATTGGGGCTCAACGTTACTTTTCAGAAACTTGGGCTGTTCTGAAAAAATATTTTTTCAAAATATTTTGATTTCAATTATTTTTTCTATATTAATGGATCATATTATTATTATGTATTTTGATTGCCAGGGGTTAGTGCGAGTACCAGGACTTGTTTTCTTTTCACATTGAAAGGATATTGATCAATTGTTTTAAGATGAAGTCTTCCTCTGACCTTATTATCATTCTATATGTGGTCAGTGTACTCGCATTAACTCCGGTTCTGTATCGTATGATTTCGATGACAATATGGGAAGCGTATGTCACGGTATGTTGTTGGGGATTTGGACACTCCGGTCCTTTCCCCGCAGGGTCACTCTACTTTATCAATTTCTATTTCAGACGATCAAGATTAGGGTGATGTATCTGTGATGTCTTCCAACAGTGTGCCTCCGTCGTCACAATTAATGAAGGGCTAGCGGAAAAGTGCTCATGTAATACGCCAATTGCCTAAGAGGACCCTAGTAGGTTCGACGGCCTTTGACGTCCGCTAGCTCGCCCGGTGTAGCGTCCATTCACCGAATGGTTCGGCAGCCGGGTTCGTCCGTTGCGGTCTAGAAGGAATTTTGGGGTGATGCGAGCACTATAAAATTAACTTAATGCACACCCAGTGACGGCGGATCGGAGGGAGAACGGAGGAAGCCTTTTAGTCCGGTTCATAGCTCGTTCCGGTCCATCCGGACGGCAAGCGAGAGAGGCCCCTCTCTCGTTCAACAACATCTGGCCCCAGATGTTGTGGTACAAATGTGTCGTTAGCGGAGCATACGTCCGTCGCTCGGGACGCTCCGTTGTATAGGCAGTCCGCTGAGACTGCTAAGGCTTCCTCTTCTCGTCAGCGCACACGACCGCACCTTGGCTGCGTGACCGCCGATATATTACCAGCTTCGCCGATCAAGGATTCTTCGGCGACCAGGTCACTCCATCCGGCAGCCAGGGATTCGAGACCGATGGACTCCGGACGTTCGCATAGGAAAAGTATGCGGGAGCCATCTGATGCGGAGCTGCCCTCGGCGAAGCAGCGATAGACTGCGCCTCCGCAGGTCTCGACGCCGGACATTCTTGTGCACATAGCACAGCTTATCGCAGCATCCCAGCAGCCGACAGAAACGGTGTCGGATCGAGAATTATCCGACAGCGCTGGGTCGGTAGCCGGGGACTCGAGGCCTGCAGACTCCGGACGTTCGCATAGGAAGTATGCGGGAGTCAACGTACACGGAGCTTCCAGCGGCAATGCATCGTAAGTCCGCTACTGCACAGGCCTCGGGAACGGACGTGCTTTCCTTAATAGCACAGTTTATCGCAGCATCCCAGCATCAACTGAATCTGTCGCATATATTTTATCCGACGATGCTGGGTCGGGACGCTCCGCGGAAGCGGGTACGGACGTCCGAAAGTTTCATCCGGTCCGACGGGATACCGAAAGGGATTCGGTGGATTTCAAGCTTTCCCTTTCGGAACAACATATGCTGCGATGCCGGATAAGAAACTGATAGCGTCGGTGGACTTAGAAATTTTTGGTTCGGTTCAGGGACATCGTCCCTCAGTTCCGACATAGTCCAATAATGTCACACAAACTTTCGAATTATTGAACGACGCTATATATATTATTATTTTATGCTTGCTATCCAAGCATTTCTGGTTTCTTGTTCGAAGAGTTATGGAGATGTCTTTCAAAAGTGTGCCTCTGTCGTCATAGTTAATGAAGAGTTAGCGGCAATAAGTGCTCATGGAATATGTCTATCGCTTACGGAGTGACATTCGCTAGCTCACCCGGTGGAGCGTACATTCATCGAATGGTTCGGCTGCCGGGTTCGTCCGTTGCGGTCTAGGAAGGAGATTTGGGTGATGCGAGCACTTTAATTACTTTAGTACTCACCCAGTGACGGCAGATTGAGAACAGATCGGAGGAAGCCAACAACATAGGGGACCGCATGTTGTGGTTCAGATATTTTACATTCGGAGCATATGTCCGTTGCTCGGGACGCTCCGTTATATTGACAGTCCGAGAGACTGTCTTTAATGCTTCCTCATCCTCACAGCAGGGCACACGACCGCACATTGGCTACGTGACCTCGAGTATCCGATCAGTTTCGGCATTCAGTGATTCCACAGTGAATAGGTCGCGCCATCCGGTAGCCAAGGGACACGAGGCCTATACACTCCGTTCACTCGCATATTGGAAGTATGCACGGGGTAACGATCTCGGAGCTTCCTGCGGCAATGCATCGTAAGACCGCTGCTCCTCAGGCCTCAGTGACGGACGTGCTATCCGAGTTAGCACAGTTGTTTCGCAGCATCCCAGCAATTGACGGTTTCTCGGTCGAATCAGGAATTATCCGACGGCGCTGGGTCGGTGCGGTCCGCGGTTGCATCAAGCTACGGACGACCGAACGCTTTATAGGGTCCGACAGGATGGCGAAAGGGATTCGAAAGATTTCGAGTTTTCCCTTTAGTAGTATCGGAAGATGCCTTTCATATCATCTGGCATTTCTTCCAGTGATTATTTTTCGGACTTCATTGCTGCGATCTTGGATAAGAGACTTATAGCGTCATTGGACTCAGATTTTTCGATCGGTACAGGGACTTTGTCCCTGACTTACCGACGCAGTCCAATATTGTCATTACAACATGTGTTTTATTTTTTGACGCTATATATTTATATATATATACAAGCCTGCTACTAAGCATGATAGTTTAGTTTCTTGTCCGCGTGGCTCATTTCTGCCATTTTATCTTTTTTTACATATAGTTTATTTTGGCAGAGCAGGGCATACCGAGAGTTCATATGCGTCTAGACGGTGTGATTAAAGACTGCATATATTCTTTTTCACCGTTTATGTCTTTTCCAATTTCAATGTTGGGAACGACATTATGTATATTAGACTTAACTTAGACGCTTTATTATACGTAATCCGCCTTACTGAGGCGTTATCATTACGTCTTCAAGAAAAGATTTACGGGATATTATTCTCAATGTAATTTCTTTTGAGGGCAGTAGTTTGTTCACGTATAACTCCGCCCTTCAGTGGCTGATTGGAGTTGGTTAGACGTGATGCAGCCCTAGCTACATCCACGCGTGGATAGTAGGTTAAGAACTCTCTCAGAGTCGCTTCGTTCTCGGAGGAGCTTCTCTTCGATGGCAACTTTCCGGCAATCCATGAATTGCTTGATTTATACATTCTCTTGTCTATCTAGTGTTACAAGAGATTCAGACTGGGGCAAACATTCGGTGGTTGACTCAGAGAGTGCCGCCGCAGTTGCCGGACCCGAGTGTGGCTGTTATGACGGTTGCCAGTCAAACAGATTGGGATATATACTGATCCCTACGGATTCGAAGTGCCAGGGTCTTTGGGTTCCGCAGTCTTTTAGCTATCAGTTAACTTCCGCGGAATAATGTTTTTTAGGCTTGCTTTATGTCATTGCATGAACATTATTCAGAAACGCATGCCCAAATTCCTGTCCTTTAATTCGACAGTAGTGGCGTATCTCCGGAACCAGGGAGGCACTCTTTCGTTTCCGTTATTCAATTTAATGGAAAGAATCCGTCTGTTGGTTATAGTACACCAAGTTCAGTTTTGGTCCGTCATATTCTGGGTCGTCTGATTGTTTTATCGCACTCCCGTTCTCTTACGGGTCGCTTGTTGCTGTCAGAATGGACTCTCAACAAACAAGTATTCAATCAGATTTGCTATCTATGGGAGCGCCCAATGATGTTTTATTTATGACACAGCTGGCTAATCAATTGCAGACGTATGTGTTGGCTTGTCCAGATCTCTGAGCTAATACTGTTAACGCTCTATTGATCTATAGGACAGAATGATAGGATACGCGTATCCTCCGGCGCTGTTGTTTTTAGCAGGTATTGCTAAGATAAACAACCACAATACATTTCTGTTGATAGCATCTCTATCTTCACAGAGATCATGAGTAATTTACTCTCTTGTCTACTGTGGATCTTAACGTGAAATCTTCCTCTATGTGAGGATCTTTTTTCACTGGGTAAATCGTGTCATCTTTATCACAACCAGCAAGGTCGCAACCTTCATGTATTCCGTTGTGTCGTCCGTATTGCATTGTAAGCACTGTACTGGACGAGCTTTGGACGCGATTTCTTACTATAGGAGATCCTCTTCTTCGCTATTCTATGCGACTAAAGTGGAGGCTCTTCCGTCGTGGTGTAGGGATCATTATGTTCATATGGTTGATCCCTCCATGCTACTCATTGCTATTTTTTAGTATACTTGTTTCACAAGATCTACTGCAGCCTGTTGTTATTTAGGTTATAGGTTTATGTTACCTCATACCTATGCACTCTACGATAGTTTACAATTGAGTCTTTTGTCTCTTTATCTAAGTCAGTAACTTTTTGATAAATAGACTTAGAATCTTTAGATTAAATTCCTATACGGATTTTAACTTTAGGTTCTTATTTAGCTAAGTAATCATTTGAGCCTCTGGAAACAGTAGTTTTCAAATTCTGACCTTTTAGACAGTAATTCTGTTGGTTTCTCTTTTACTGTAGAGTCAGTGAGTTTCATGCACTATCGATGGATGATTTTCACTTTCATAGTTTCGGAATCAATACTTCCGTTACTATTTAGGTTGGATTGTTGCATAAGAGTTAGGCTCCTATTATCCGGAACCTATTATTTTAAGGTCCTTCCGTCTTCGTATGGGCATAGGCCTTTACTCTTTCCGGGTACAGTTTATGTATTTATAAACAGATATCTGTTTATTACAAGGGCGTAAGCTTCTTCTGTCTTTGATGTCTAGTAGAAGGACGTTACGCTCCATTTTATTGTTAATGGATTCTATTAACTAGCGTACTGCTTATGGTATATCATTGGCTTAGCAGTTGTGCTTAAGATTTCGGCTCATGAAGTAAGAGTTCTTCTACTTCTTGGGCTTACATTAATAGTGTTCTATTATAGATTTTTGAAGGCTGCTCATTGCGCTCAGCCATCCATTCAGGAATTTTATCTCAGAAATATCGAGTCCATTTCTGGAGGCCTCTATTGTTAGGTCTATTATCTACTGCTCAGAATGTCATTCACTTAACAGTTGCTACTATAGCTAGGTAGGCTGTCTGTTTCGGCAGTGTCTCCGTTCGGCTGCCCTCTTCGCTCTGGGCTATTTGACCCAGGGCAAGAAAAAGGGGGGGGGGGGGGAGGGTGTTCCCTTGGGTCACCTGTTTTTACTATGAAAACAAGGGGATACCTCCTCCGGAGTTAGTAATTCTGAGCTGTTATTGGGATGGTTGTTTAGTGAGAAGTTTAAGTTTTTAAAATTCATTCAAGTCTTAGTTTTTAAAGTATAGCTTTTGAATACTGCATATGTCAACGGACATGATTATGCAATTCTCACACACTTTTAGGAGTATAAGAGTCTCTATTCTTTAGACTTACTTTATTATTGGCTTACTTTAAAAATTATTAGTATAAGGATTATTGGATATTAATAGAGTACATGGATGTATGAAGCTCAATTTTTGAAAGGTGTTGTATCTTTCTAATTTATCATAAATAAGAAAGATACATGTAAGGCCTATTACTTCTTTTCCCTACAGGGGATGACTCTATTTTATTTTATTGAGCGTATTCCATTTTGCTCTATGTCCTTGGCCCTCCAGCCTTTTTACTATTCAGCTATGTCTGGGTCATTGGTACAGTATAAAAATGTTAAAAAATTTATAGTAATTTATATATTTTTTATACTTACCAATGACCCAGACGGGGATGGCCCTCCCAGGAGTTGGGAACTCTTGCCTCCCCGCTGAGTACATAGCGCTTACCAGGCACTGGTTATTAGAATGATAAATGGCGCCAATTTCGGAACGTCCTTGACACTGCGCATGCGCAGTAGGGGCGAAGTGTGGAGGGCCTCTCAGGACATGTTTTCTTTAGTTTTAGATGCAAATTTTGGGGATTGGGGGGCAAAATTTGTGTTTGGCCCTATATTTTAAGAGTTAGCACCAGCTATGTCTGGGTCATTGGTAAGTATAAAAAATATATAAATTACTATAAATTTTTTAACTTCTCAGGCCCTCCCGCATGGTCCTTTTGGCTGCCGCATGCTTTCTTTTTATAACCAATGTAAACTTAAAACAAATAAAAAATAAATGATTTATATCTAATATTTTTCCCAAGTTAAAAAAATTGATAAATTTGTCCCTTGAGTGCATGAAGGCTTTGCAATTCTTTAACATTGAAAAGCCTTCTTACTCTCAAGGGATGAAATACACCAGCACCCATGCTATTCTGTAGATTATGAAGCCTAAAACATTAACCGAGAACATGAACATTTGATGGCAAAGAAATAGTTACAGAAATGAAAAATAAAATAGAAAAGTGCTCGCCGGCGTGTAATTTTACAAATAATGGCCTAAGAAACAGAAGATCTACTTTGTGTGGCCTAAAGTTATTTGGTTGCAATAAATTGGAGGGTAATATTGACATTTCCAATAAATTGTAATGAAACAATTATTTATAATTAAACTTTTTTTCGGTTCATGCGTTTTCAGATAAAATGATTGGCTCACACGATTCTGTTTTTTCTTTTCATAACTCAATGAACCAAAAAAAACACAATTAGGTCTGCCCCCAGCCACGCCTCTAAAATACCAGTCTTCGGAGTTGCAACATGGTGTCAAATCAATAGAAGTTAGAACACTGGCATGTTCTAAATGTGAAAAAGAAAAATAAATTTATATTACTAATTTATCACCATGAAAATATTTAAATGACCGTGGTGGGTCAATTTTTCTTTTTCTTCACAACTGTATTTATTTGACATTTCAATTTTTACGCACACTGGGTGATCGTCTGCGTTCATCGTTTTACCCAAATCGATTGTAAACAATGGCTGGTCATGACGAATACGGCAATTTTGACATTGCTAATTCAACTAATTTCATGTCATCTGGCTTTATATCTAACTCCACTTTTACAAACTGTGTTTTTCAGTTCTCGGGAAACGGTCAAAACCAAAATACAATGTAATACTGATGGCCTACTTCCACCTACCACGGAACGTAACTTTTACGTGAAGTGAACAGTTGAATGAAATTTGAGGGAGGCGTGGCTTATGACGTTTTCTTTGCATTACATAATTCATTGGTAAATAAAAAATTTAATGACATAAGTGCATTTGACTTGGAAAGTGTGTCAATTGCTACCTGCATTTCAATAATATGCACCCTCTTTTATGCCAGAAAAATAATATGTCTACCAGTTTTAGTTTTTAAGTCTTTGTTCGCTGAAGTAGAGGATGACTGACACTATTTATTTATTTGGGTCGCGAACGTTTAATTATAAGGAATGATCGTTTCTTTTTGTCTATTTCTTGAGTTATGAACCCCAAAAAACAAAGTCCAAACATCACGTAAATGGGCTATGCCCATTTACACAGTTTGGACTTTGTTTTTTGGAGTTCATAACTCAAGAAATAGACAAAAAGAAACGATCATTCCTTAAATGAACAAAATTTTGCTAAACTAAGTCACCTCTGGTTAGTAGCATGGTACAGTGGAGCCCACTTAATTGGATATCTCTTAATTGTATATCTCTTAATTGTATATCCCTGTTAATTGAATATAATTTTCAAACACAAAACTATTTACCATACCTTCAGTACAAATTTGATCGGTTATTTGCGTATGGGTTGTAGAGTAAACTCCTGTTAATTGTATATAAATTTTTGTAATATGTTGAAAAAATTAATGTGACACGCACCAAATTCCCCTTATTTATCAACCTTTTTGGCCTCACTACATCCAATAAAGACATTTATTCTATTATTTCTTGTTTGACAAGCTCTATGAGCTCTGTCAAACAAGATATAATAGAATAAATGCTCAGTTTACCCCAGAACACAGGAAACTGACCAAATCCCTGTTAATTGTATACTCATGTTAATTGAATAATTTTCACTGGCAAAATGGATATTCAATTAAGAGGATTCTACTGTATCTTTGAAAAAAATACCCATGTTTCAAATCACCTTTAAAAAATAATTTAGTACTCAACTAGTTAACAGTATTATGGACAGAGATGTGTTGAGTGAGAAAAGTGAGTAGATGTGTATACAAAACAACCGTGTGGCATTCTGATAATTTTCAAAAGCTTCTAACACTAAACACCTTGTCATCTCATTCAATCTGTTTTATGAAATGGGGTGGAGGGGGATACTCAAATTAGAAATTAAGCCAACCTGATTAAAAATTACCAAAACTTTTGTCAGATAACTGTTTTTAAATTTTTTCACCCGATATTTTTAATATCCATGGCTTTTTGTCAGGTAAATTGTCCTCAGCAAACAGATTGCCTACTCAAACTGAGTTTGGGCAGTTTTAATAAATATGACATGAATTCCAATTATTTGTACTGAGGAGATGTGATAAAAACTATAGATAAACTTCGGAAACAGTTTCTTTGTCATATTCAAGCTCATATTTTATTACCTCCTGAAAACTCCAAGAGCAACAGTTGTACATTTAACCAAGAGGAAAGTTTTTTACAATAAAACTACTGTAATGTGGAAGTTTGTTACTATGGAAAGAACTTAATTAGGTGAAGAAGAGTTCAGTTTCACTACTTTTACTTCAACATTTAGTGCCAATCATGTTTGTAACTTAACTATAACTGGTAGAGTGCTGAATTATTTTTGGCCATAAAAATTAGTTCACATGTCTTTGCCTTGTTACAATTTATGGGAGAGTGCCTACAGGCAATCTCCCATAAATTGTAACAAGACAAGTCCCTACAGACTAAATAATATTACTTCAAAGATAATACGAAACACATCCATTGAGTATGAAGCCTTCAAGTTGCAGTACCTTCACCTCAGAGTAAAAGGGGGCGCGGTGGCTCAGTTGGTAGAGGTGCAGGCTGCAAGCTGAGAGGTCCTCGGTTCGAATCCCACCTGCGGCAACCGCGTTGTATCCTTGGGCAAGACACTTCACCCCGATTGCCTACATGGGGGCACGATGACGCTGTGTACTGAGGCGTACTGCACGTTGATTGTGCGCATGTCTCCAACCAATCTAACCCTGCCTGTACTGCGGTGCAGAGTTCAGAGTTACGATGTTGGAGAGCTGACAGCTGCTCGTCGTTGCTCAGTGATTCTCTCTGGGTACTCCGGCTTCCTCCACCCGTAAAACTGCCACGGTCACGATTAGCCATTGTGCATAAGTATGTGACCTTAAGCACCAATAATTAAATATTAAATTAATTAACCTCAGAGTAAAGCCCAAATATGGGCTTCCCGCACTCTACCAGTTAAGCGATATCTGATCAAGTGACCAAATATTTATCCTTTGACACCTCACACTCACTCAGTGATCACAAATGTAATTTGTATAATTATCAGTCCAGTTTCTTGTAACAAAGTTTGTTACCTGCGTCGCCAGCGGCAGAGCAGGTCTAGTAACCGCTCGACTCTGCCCGTCAGTCCGTCAAGTCCGTCAAGTCTGTCAGTCCGTCCGAAACACTTTTTCCGTCAAGGTTTTCTTGGCTTCTATGAAAGGGAATGATTTTATATTTGGTCTGCTGCTTCATAATGATGAGTTGTATCATGTAAGCAATTTTTAGATCTGCCGTGCAGCTACTGCCTGTTTGCTGATACTTTGAAATTTGACTGTACCCACTGAACATTGATATTTTTCGTCAAACTTTTCTCGGCTTCTATGCAACGGATTGATTTTATATTTCATCTGGAGCCTGATAATGATCAGTTGTATCGTGTATGCAATTTTCAGATCTGCCATGCAGCCACTTCCTGTTTGCCGATTCAGTTGCATGCAGCGATGCAGGTCCGGACCCGGTATTGGTATTGGCTTGTTGTATATATGAGTTGATGTATAAATAATTAATTTTTAATGAGATTTAAGTTCACATTATACACATTGTCAGTAGAACGAAATGCATAGCAGTATATAATTTAAACCAATCAATTTGCCTCAGAACTTTAGAGAACACTCTAAAGTGTATAATCAGGGATTCTTCTGCCTAGAGCTGTAGGTTAACCGAAACCGAACCAAGGTTTTTAGGGTTTTTTTAAAACCGAAACCGTCGATATCCTGTAATCTAAGGTTTTTTGTTTTTTATTGAATACTCTCTTGCTGCAGAAATTTACAGAATGTAGCCATCCCAGAGTAGTGAGAATACCCAGACACTGCCAATGGCAGTGTCTGGGTATGCTCACTACTCTGGGAAGGCTACATTCTGTGAATTTCTGACTTTTCAGTTTAGTTGTGTTTGCAGCTTTCCTCAAGTTGCGTGTAGGTGTCAGACCTCAAAAAATGGCCAAGCACAATAAAAGTTCTGTATATTTATGTAAATATTATATTGGCCTTCCTGATTCTTCATGTATTATAGCTTATTTCGGGCATTCATTGAGTTTCTCTCAATTTCACTGCCATTCAGTTATGACTCCGGACATAAGAATGAGTTTTATTGAATTTTATTTGGCCTCATCAACAAACCGAAAAACGAACCGAACTGAGGTTTTACTCCACCTGAAAAACCAAAACCAAAACCGAACAAGAAATTTAAAAACCTACAGCTCTACTTCTGACCTCTTTGGGAAAGGGTCCAGGTCCAATGCCATTGGGAAAATTTTATGTCATTGGGGCTCCAATTGTGAAAAAACATAAACAACTAAGAAATTTTACATTTGAATTGAGCAGAGAACATTAAAACCGATGCCTAGGCAACTGCATGTATACTACAAGCAGGTTTTATAATAAACAGTCACATGGAATCTCATGATGTTCATGCAGTCTCTGTTGTTGCTATAAAACTGTTCTTATACTGTTAACCCTTTGAGATTTTAATTATACTGACATTTAAACGTCACTGAGAATTCAGTTTCATCAACGTTTTTCAAAATGCGACGTCAAACGTCGGAAAGTACAAATAACAAGACATTTTTCACATTGGTGATTTTCTGGTTGAGGGCTAGATTATTTTTGGTGATCTGAATTTGTTATTCAAAAACTTGTTTTATTACAAATTATTGGAGAGTACCCACAGGCACTCTCTAATAATTTGTAATAAAACAAATTTATATAAACAAAATATTTTTTGTGTTTGAATATGAAATATGAGCAAGGAAAGTGTTGGATTTTGCTCTGGTATCCTCATTTTTTGAAAACCCTGATAGTGTCTTCTATAGCACTCAACCGGGGCGTGATGGCTCAGTAGGTAGAGGTCCTTGGTTCGAATCCCACCTGCGGTAACTGCGTTGTGTCCTTAGGCAAGACACTTCACCCCCATTGCCCATGTGGGGGCACAGTTACGCTGTGTACTAAAGCGTACTGCACATCGCTGGTGCACCTGTCTTCAACCAATGCTAACCCTGCTTGTGTGGAGTTAGTATGATGGGGAGCTGACAGTTGCTCGGTGGTTCTCTCTGGGTACTCCGGTTTCCTCTACGCCTAAAACTGTCATGGTCATGATTAGCCATTGTGCAGAAATATGTGACCTTAAACACCAATAAATAAATAAATAATTAATAGCACTCAACCAGTTTAGAAGGATTGACAGCAGGATTATATTAGTATTTTAATTTGTGATAACATTTGGCTCAACGGTTGTCACTGAGCACTATTCGGGAGAAAATAGGAATTGAGGTCAAAACTTTAAAAAATCGGAAAATAATAAAACAAATGACCACAAAGTATCTACGTGCTGTTTGATTTTGTACATCATAAGACGCACAAAAGTATCAAAGGGTTAAAGAAGAACTTGTCATTTGCCTTTGAATTAGGAGACTTCATTAGGCAAGCTATTTAAATTTCATGTACACTTGTTGTCCTGTAGAGCTGTAGGTTAACCGAACCGAGGTTTTTAGTTTTTATTAAAAACCGAAACCGAAACTGTCGACATCCCGTAATCTAAGGTTTTTCTTTTTTTTATTAAATACTCTCTTGCTGCAGAAATTCACAGAATGTAGCCACCCCAGAGTAGTGAGAGTACCCAGACACTGCCAATGGCAGTGTCTGGGTACTCTCACTACTCTGGGAAGGCTACATTCTGTGAATTTCCGACATTTCAGTTTAGTTGTGTTTGCAGCTTTCCTCAAGTTGCGTGTAGGTGTCAGACCTCGAAAATGGCCAAGCACAATAAAAGTTCTGTATATTTAGGTAATTATTATATTGGCCTTCCTGATTCTTCATGTATTATAGCTTATTTCGGGCATTCATTGAGTTTCACTCAATTTCACTGCCATTCAGTTATGACTCCGGACATAAGAATGAGTTTTATTGAATTTTATTTGGCCTCATGAACAAACCGAAAACCGAACCGAACCGAGGTTTTACTCCACCTGAAAAACCAAAACCGAAACCGAACAAGAAATTTAAAAACCTACAGCTCTATTGTCCTGAACTGGGTGGTCATATGGTCTCGGAAAACCAATGGTTTCTTGGAGCCTTATGACTAACCAGTTCAGGCCACCAGTTGTGCATTTAATTTTTGTTTGAGTTGTAAGTGGGATTGGGAAATGCGGGGTTAAGAATTGGGAAAAATTGTGCCCAAATGTCATTGGGAAAGGGTCCCATAAATGGCCCCTGTAGATACCCCAAAAGAATCCCTGATAATTAAATTTATTTATTTTAACCTTTGCAGATGATATCAAAATTTATTACTTTAAATATCTTTTCATATTTTTCAAAACATTTCAACCAAACCATATGTGACCCATCATTGGAACTATCTCAATATGCTTGTTCCAATGAGGAGGTCACACAATACGGTTTGGTTGAAAAATAATATTTTTTTCTAGTGTTGAATTTGTGTATTACATGTGTAGTTGCAGCCGATTTGTTAGGTAAGGATTATAAAACATAAATAAATGTTCTTGGCACTCCTTTGTTTTAATTAGTTGACTGTTAGAAGCCATTTTCATGGTTCTACTGATAAGTGCTGAAAGCCACTTTAACCCATTACCCAACGAATCGCCCACATCTGCCCTTGTAATATGCAAATTCGCAACTGAAAAAATATTATTTTTCGAAAAATTTCAACAAAACCATATCCTGTGATCCCTCTTTGGAACGAGCTTGCCGAGCTCGTTCCAAAGAGGGGTCACATGATTTGGTTTTGCTGAAATTTATTGAAAAAATTTAAAAAATGATACTTAAAATAATAAATTTTGAAATCGTCTGCATTGGGTAAAGGGTTATTGGCTTTGCAATGTATAAATTCACTTGTTTTTTGGTCAGCAGTAGAAAAAAAAATGTTTATATATATTGTGCTGTTAAAATTTTTTGGAGAGTGCCTGTTGGCCAATAAACTTTCAACAAAACACTTATTTTTTTATTTTTTTTACAAAATCTGGCTTAAATAAGGCTTCCCTCCAGCATGGTATCTTTGAAATAAATTCTTGCACTACAAATCACATTTGAAAAATAATTGAGCACTAAGTGGTTTACTGTAACTTAGAATAAACAGGCCTTTAGATTTTCATAATGTAGGCACAAAGGCACAATGATTGAGGATCATAGGACCTATTATTATGCCAGTAATTGTTATTGACCAATCAGCTTCATTATTTAGTGACCGTATATGAGACTATGTATCATCGGGCTGGCCGTATATAGAGCTTATATAGGTCAGTTCCGACATTTGGTTTTTGACATCCAATGCTCACTTTGATGTTTTTCCTAATTTCGCATGTTCAACAAACAACAAATAATTTCACGTGTGTGTCTGTTGAGCAACTTACAACTATAATACGTTTCTTCCAGTCTTTGAGAAATTTTAATAAACAAATGTAAATAAATACAATATATAAACCACTAAAACGACATGTATAGAAGCCAAATGGCACTGCCTGAGATGAACTCAAGCGAGAATCCTTACCCGAATAATCTGCCTTTCTCAGTTCGTGCAAATATTTTCGAGTTACTCCCCCTGGACTGTAAATTTTATTGTCTGTTTTGTTTTGATTTGAATGATTGAACTTGAAGGTTGATCGATATTGAACATAAATTACACTTATGGTTGTGTCTCTTTCAAAGGACTGGCATAATAAATACGTTATGGGGCTTTCATGGGGCGGATATGGTGTGATATAAGGCTCAGAGAGATCAATATTCGGCAAGGCCTTGCCTCATATTGATCTTACTTCGCCTTATATCACACCATATCCGCCCCTGAAAGCCCCAAAACTTATATTATACTGGCCGTGGTTTGGCCCAGAAGGAGGAAATTTTTAAAATATAGTCCCAAAACTAACCGTTATCTCACATTTCGTGATGACCCAGATACTATACTATTCAACATGATTTTAATATTGTGAAGACAGTAGAGGACACTTTTACAGTGGAACCCTGTTAATTGAATAGCCACCTTACCCATGAAAATTATTCATTTAACAGGAGTATTCAATTAACAGGGATTGTGTCACTTTCTATATTCTACAGATAATCTTAGCATTTATTCTATTATATCTTGTTTGACAGAGCTTCATGAGCTCTGTCAAACAAGATATAATAGATTAAATGCCTATATTGGATGTATTGAGGCCAAATAGGTCTATAACCAAAGAAAAACTGGGGAGAGTCAGGGTAATTTCTCGACATTTTACAAGATTTTTTTATTCAATTAACAGGAGTTTACTCTATAACCTATATTCAATTAACAGGTCAAATTTGTACTGGAGGTATGGTAAATGGTTATGTGTTGGGAAATTATATTCAATTAACAGGGATATACAATTAAGAGATATCCAATTAAGTGGGCTCCACTTTATTGGAAACTTATTCAAATGAACCCATAAGTTGGTCATGTTATATTTTGGGCACAGCATTTACCAGTGATAATTGGGAGAATTTATGTTACTGTATTTCTGGCACAGTAGCGGGAGAGGAATTTGAAAAAATCATGCACTTTGTGACAAGTCTTTGAAACTGGGCATGCAATGGTATGGGCAGACCGTTTTCAAAAACCACCGCAAACAGATTGGCGTTGACCTCTAATGACCTTGACACACAAAATTCAAAATGGCCGCCCAAAGATAAATTCAGCCTTGTGTTAAGGTTGTTGTCAATGCCGCATGTTTGCTTCATATATGCATTATGGTGTTTAAAGAGTACAGAAACCCTTGCCGTTATCCTTTGTGTTTTTTTAGGGTCAAGGTCAAGGTCAATGGTCATATTCAAGGTCATTTTCAAGGTCATTTTAGCAAAACAGTGCGTGAAGTTTGAGATATACAAATTTCAATTGCGCGTTACATCATTAAGTAATTATCTGTCCACCAATGGTTCGAATCTTGGCAATGGTTACCTGCTACAGTTTGTGGGTACTCTTGATTGGTGTTTAATGTCACTATCAAGAACTAAGGTCATATCGCGACACAAAGAGAAAGAGGAGAAATATGTTCAGGCGAAAGAGATCAACAATGATTCCTCCCACTGGTAGAAGTTTTACTCTTCAGACAGTGACTACCGTGGTTCTATTCTTACTCCATGTCGGGACATTTTAGAAAAATCAAGTTCTCGAGTCTGTTTTCTATAATTACAAAATCCTCTGCTTTTAGCACGAGGTGACTTCCACATATTGCGCGAAACGATTCCTCCACAACTAAAGTGCGAGTTGAGATTCCTCCGCAACTACTGTGCAAAACGATTCCTCCACAACCACATTGTGCGAGATGAAATTTAGAAAACAATACCTCGACATAATTCGACATAATTCCAGGGTACCCACCCGATACAAATCCTCTGCTTTTAGCACGAGGTGACTTCCACGTATTGCGTGAGACGATTCCTCCACAACTAATGTGTGAGTTGAGATTCCTCCGCAACTACTGTGCGAAACGATTCCTCCACAACCATTGTGCGAGATGAACATTAGAAAACAATACCTCAACATAATTCCGGGGTACCCACCCAAGTACTAATAGCTGATAAAACCATACCCATATCAGCCTTGCACGTAGTGTAAACAAAACCTACGGCTTATACCAACTTCTCTACGCGCTGATAACAGCTGTTTGAACGATCCACTGTGCATGACAATTCCACAAGCTGATCTAATCATATCAGTTATATACGTAGCGTAGCCTCAAAGTCTACATAATACACCATTCTTAACACCCTGATACCAGTTGGTCTTCTTAGAGACTGAATTGAAGCAGAGAGTAAAAGCACAAGACTATTCTCTTCTATAAACATAATGACAGAGTGAGCCTAATCCATGCTCTATAGTACCACTCACCCCTCTGTAGTGTAAAATCGCACTTCAGTACAGCTTCAACAAGCTGCTTGTCACTACAGACAGCAGAACAGTCGAAATATTTCTCAAGCGCGTACACGCTATAATAACTGACCACAACATAACACCAAGTGGTCTATGTAAACACAATCTAAACACAAAATCTTATGTATTTGTTTATTTGATAAGACCTTACGGTCGAAACTATAGTCATACCAGCGGCTCTGCCGGGCAAATACTACGAGATTTCCTTTCCCCCAACATGGGGCTCTACATTCTAACTCACTGAAACAAATACAAAAGTCTGCCTCACACAGCAATGGACAAACACAGAAACACGCCTCCCCCAGACTCCTTCAGTCCAAATGCTCAAGGGGAGCTAGGTCAAAAACCATCCGACTGACTATGAGAAAGCCAACATCTCCATGTTGATTCAAAGTGACTTCTACGGAACCAACTGAATGAGAAAATACAAAATATAGTGGTCGGTTAGCAAAACACAACTGTATATACACAAGCCTATCTTGTTACACATTCTGACAATGATAAAATAGTATGAATGATAGACTTCATACAGGTACCTAGCAAACTCTTCCAAATATGACAGGTGAGCTGTTCAAATTATGAATAAGCGAAGCTCTTCTATAAAGCAGCCAAACGCTATGTTTACGCAATCAAGCTCGTCGACAAAGCAGCCATGCTTCTCGATAAAGCAGCCAATAGTCAAATAAATAACCCTTAAATAAGGGTGCTTACATCTGATACTGCCTAATCTGCTCTTAATGGCAATAAAGGGTTATGTAATCCCAATGAGTGGATATCCACCCACGTGATTTTTCAGCGCAAATTAAGTGCAAATAAAGGGCACGAGCTGACAAATAATAGCATACACTGCACACTAGCTCTCAATCTATCGACAATATCCTTTGAAATGTCGACAATTAATTACTCAGGCAATGTACTCAGCCTAATAATTGGAAAGCACATTACCCCCAAAAATACAGCACACACGTGCTGATGAGCCTTTTGGTACGGCCATATTTCATACTGCGCGCCGACACTGATACGGCCTTACACGCTAAAAATAGGGCCAGATCATTTTACTGGAAACACTGATGGCCTCGGCATCGTATCATGGAAAGCACATGCATTCAACAATATAGCTTGCAATTATAGATGAGCCTTAGAGCGAGGTCTAGGGGTGAATGGAGGAAATGGGTAGCTAAGCCATCCACCTTTGGTCCTCCACCAGTGCCATCGACCATCACGCATGCCAAATACTGATACGATCTCACAAATAAAACAGTGTACACGTAGTATATTCGAATTGCACCCAATTAGTGAAACACGTATTTTCACTCGCAATAGTTACTCAAAAACCAGAAACAACATGCTGTATCATGCGCTAAATAAGTAACCTGTACCTATGCTCAGCCTACAGCTGATGGAGCGCAATCCATTTTTATAAGCAGTGAAAAGTTACATAACTCCATGGGGTGGAAGTCCACCCATATGAGTGTAAACATGGACTACAATCTATAACAATTCTCTGCCCATACACTCAGCGTGCAGAGAGCCGTGACCACATACTGTAAGAGTATTGGAGGGATACCACCCTCCCCACATACATACTATGCCGGATCCACCAAATGTCTCGCACTAAACATGCAGTGGTAAACATGCAGCCACAAGACTAGCTCTTGAGACATCCTAACTCTCTCTTCGCAAAAAATCATGTAACGGACTCCCAAAACTGCCTGAAAGCATGCCTTTGTTTCTGCCTCCCCCGTTTCAATCAAACATTCAACCTTGTAAATGATCTTAAAACACAAAAGTAACATATAAAATGTATTTCCCATAACAAAAAAACACAAAGAAGTAGCTATTTTATAATTTTTTGTGTCAAAAGGGCCCAAATATGAAATGCCGTTTTTTTCATTGACGGCCATTTTGAATTTTTGCATTTCAAGGTCACCAGAGGTCAATGCCACTTTGTTTGCAGTGGTTTACCTATCACCATGCAAAATTTCAAAAACTTGTCACTACATGCACGATTCCACCAAAATTTAACTAATTCCTCCCCCGCTATGTAGTATTTTGGTCACAGCATTTACCATTGACAGTTGGGGGGAATTTATGGGTAAAGCTGAAGAATAGGGGACATTTCCATTTACGTAAAAACAACGCATTTTTCTCACCTTTTTTCTGTATTTTCCTATCACTAGTCATGTATTCGATAAAATGACCGAAAGATATTCACTTTTACTGGCAATTATAACCGCTCAACAATTGTTTTTACCTGTGCGATTTGTGACATTCACATTCATCTTTCCTCCATGTTTTTTGTGTTTTCGGCATCTGCTCTGTATATTGTTTGTTTTTGGTACTCTTGTTTGTTCTGTTCCCGACATGGTCTAGGGTCAGTGTAGTGAGGGCTAGGGTTAGCTTACCGGTAAGCTAACCCTAACCCTCTCTACACTGACCCTAGACCTACAATCGCCAGCCAAAGAGAAAAAAAAATTATGTAAACGCACACTTCAAAATGGCGAGAATGCAGAAGAATCTCTGGCACCATAACATTGAAAGGGTTTAAATTATCTCAAATCTCAGTCAAAAGTGAATATCTTTCGGTCATTTTTATCGAAAACATGACTAATAATAGGAAAATGTAGAAAAAAGGTGAGAAAAATGCATTGTTTTTACATAAAAGGAAAAGTCCCCTATTCTTCAGCTTTACCAATTTATGTTATTGAATTTTAGGCACAGCCATTACCATCGATAATTGGTTATGGAGAGAGAACATGTAAAGCTTTTACCATCAATACAATTGGGGGAATTTATGTTAGTGTATTTTGGTCACAGCATTTATCATTGATAAGGCCTAAAAAAATAAAAATATGTTTCTCAGGCCCTTCCGCATGGTCCTTTTGGCTGCCGCATGCTCTCTTTTTATAACCAATGTGAACTTAAAAGAATAAAAATTAAATGGTTTATGTGTGATATTTTACCAAAGTTAAAAAAATTGATAAATTTGTCCCTTGAGTGCAAGATGGCTTTGCAATGCTTGCTCTCAAGGGACGAAATACACCACTACCCATGCTATTCTGTAGATTATGAGGCCTAAAACATAAACCAAGAACATGAACTTTTGATGGCAAAGAAATAATTATAGAAATAAAAAATAAAATAAAAAACTGCTTGCCCGCATGCAATTTTACAAATAATGGCCTGAGAAACAGAAGATCTACTTTGTGGAGCCTAATTCGGGGAATTTATGTTATTGTTTGCTTTTACGATTGATAATTGGTGGAATTTATGCTATTGTATTTTGGGCACATCATTTACCATTGATAATTCAGGGAATTTATGATATTGTATGCTTTTACGATTGATAATTGGTGGAATTTATGCTATTGTATTTTGGGCACATCATTTACTATTGATAATTCAGGGAATTTATGTAATTGTATGCTTTTACGATTGATAATTGGTGGAATTTATGCTGTTGTATTTTGGGCACATCATTTACCATTGATAATTCATGGAATTAATGTTATTGTATGCTTTTACGATTGATAATTGGTGGAATTTATGCTATTGTATTTTGGGCACACCATTTACCATTGATAATTCAGGGAATTATTTATATTATTTTGTATTTTGGGAACAGCTTCTACCATCGATAATTAGGGAAATTTATGTAATTGTATTTCAGGCACAGCCATTACCATCGATAATTAGTGGGATTTTATGTTATTGTATTTTGGGAACAGCTTTTACCATCAATATAATTGGGGGAATTTATGTTATACATGTATTATTTTGGTCACAGCATTTACTATTGACAGTTGGGGGAAATTTATGTTTTTGTATTTTGTTAACAGCTTTTACCATCAATAATTGGAGGAATTTAAATGCCTGTTTAAAATTTTGCTGGAAGAGATTAATACACAGAACGACATATGCGTGTGAATGGGTTAATCAATATGGCACGAGTGCCAGCACGTGAGGATAAAACGAGAGGCCACAGTTTATTACATGCCTTCATGTCTATAAAAACAATTATTAGAAGGACACTCAGCAATTCATTTGACAGCTATCAACAAAAAGCACACATTTTATCGCCAACCAAATTTGCGAGGGGAACCCGTGTTATTATTTCTTCCCCGGAGTTCCAATGTGTTCTATGTGCCTGCTGGCACATAGAACACATTAGAACTCAGGGGATGATTTTCAACTATCGATAGCAATTCAAATTGATTGTAATTGAATTGCACGATTTGCAGACAATTCCAGTGAAATTTCGCTTCTGTTTAAAAATAGTTTGTAAACGATTTCCGTTCCGCACATATATCCGGAACATATTTTCATCTTCCACGTGGTCTAGTGTTGCTGTAGATGTGGATTACACAGAACAGAGGTGTAATAAAAAACATGTAGCACTTTGCCCAATACAGATGATATCAAATTTGTTATTTTAATTTTTTTTTTTTCAAATGTTTCTGAAACATTCAGCAAAACTCATGATTCACCTCATAAGAACAGGCTCGATCAGCTTGTTCCAATTAGGGATGGGATCACATGATATGGGTTTGTTGGATCTTTTTTTCAACTACCCATTTTCCATATCATGGAGGTGGATCCATCCGATTTGTTAGGTGAAAGGCTAAACTGTAGCTGTTAGAAAAATGCTTTGACAAAAGAAGTGTTGATTTAAATCAAACACTGAACCACTGTGCTTTTTACTCCTATATATTAGATGGTTTTTACCTGCGTCGCCAGCGGCAGAGCAGGTCTAGTAACCGCTTGTCTCCATCCATCAGTCCGTCCGTCAGTCCATCCGTCCGTCCGTCCAAAACACTTTTTCCGTCAAAGTTTTCTTGGCTTCTATGAAAGGGAATGATTTTATATTTGGTCTGCTGCTTCATAATGATGAGTTGTATCGTGTAAGCAATTTTCAGATCTGCTGTGCAGCCACTTCCTGTTTGCCGATACTTTGAAATTTTACTGTACCCACTGAACATTGAAATTTTCCGTCAAGGTTTTCTCGGCTTTTATGCAAGGGATTGATTTTATATTTGGTCTGCTGCTTCATAATGATGAGTTGTATCGTGTAAGTAATTTTCAGATCTGCCGTGCAGCCACTTCCTGTTTGCCGATACTTTGAAATTTTACTGTACCCACTGAACATTGAAATTTTTCGTCAAACTTTTCTCGGCTTCTATGCAAGGGATTGATTTTATATTTGGTCTGCTGCTTCATAATGATGAGTTGTATCGTGTAAGCAATTTTCAGATCTGCCGTGCAGCCACTTCCTGTTTGCCGATACTTTGAAATTTTACTGTACCCACTGAACATTGAAATTTTTCGTCAAACTTTTCTCGGCTTCTATGCAAGGGATTGATTTTATATTTGGTCTGCTGCTTCATAATGATGAGTTGTATCGTGTAAGCAATTTTCAGATCTGCCGTGCAGCCACTTCCTGTTTGCCGATACTTTGAAATTTTACTGTACCCACTGAACATTGAAATTTTTCGTCAATCTTTTCTCGGCTTCTATGCAAGGGATTGATTTTATATTTCATCTGGAGCCTGATAATGATCAGTTGTATTGTGTATGCAATTTTCAGATCTGCCGTGCAGCCACTTCCTGTTTGCCGATTCAATTGCATGCAGCGACGCAGGTCCAGACCCGGTATTGGTCTTGGCTTGTTAGAATAGGATATGTATACTAACCACTGAACCACCTCATTCCTATATTGCAGAGGGTATTTCTTATAGGATATCTGTAATCTAATCCTTGAACCACCATGCTACTCACTCCTATATACTAGGCAGAATTTAAAAAAGGATATGTGTTCCCTAATCACTGTACCACTGTGCTCCTCACTCCTATACACTAGATTGTTTTTTAGTGTAGGATATGTGTACACTAAACACTGTGCTCCTTGCTCCTATACACTAGATTGGTATTTAGTATAGGATATGTGCACCTCACTCCTATATACACTAGATGGTATTTAGTATGGGATATGTGCACACTAATCACTGAACCACTGTGCACCTCACTCCTATATTCACTAGATGGTATTTAGTATGGGATATGTGCACACTAACCACTGAACCACCGTGCTCCTCACTCCTATATACACTAGATGGGTGTTTAGTATGGGATATGTGCACACTAACCACTGAACCACTGTGCACCTCACTCCTATATACACTATATTGGTATTTAGTATAGGATATGTGCACACTAACCACTGAACCACCGTGCACCTCACTCCTATATACACTAGATGGTATTTAGTATAGGATATGTGCACAATAACCACTGAACCACCGTGCTCCTCACTCCTATATACACTAGTTGGTATTTAGTATGGGATATGTGCACCTCACACCTATATACACTAGATCGTATTTAGTATGGGATATGTGCACACTAACCACTGTGCACCTCACTCCTATATACACTAGTTGGTATTTAGTATAGGATATGTGCACCTCCCTCCTATATACACTAGATGGTATTTAGTATGGGATATGTGCACACTAACCACTGAACCACCGTGCACCTCACTCCTATATACACTAGATGGTATTTAGTATAGGATATGTGCACACTAACCACTGAACCACCGTGCACCTCACTCCTATATACACTAGATGGTATTTAGTATAGGATATGTGCACACTAACCACTGAACCACCGTGCACCTCACCCCTATATACACTAGATGGTATTTAGTATAGGATATGTGCACACTAACCACTGAACCACCGTGCACCTCACTCCTATATACACTAGATGGTATTTAGTATAGGATATGTGCACACTAACCACTGAACCACCGTGCACCTCACTCCTATATACACTAGATGGTATTTAGTATAGGATATGTGCACACTAACCACTGAACCACCGTGCACCTCACTCCTATATACACTAGATGGTATTTAGTATAGGATATGTGCACACTAACCACTGAACCACCGTGCACCTCACCCCTATATACACTAGATGGTATTTAGTATAGGATATGTGCACCTCACACCTATATACACTAGATCGTATTTAGTATGGGATATGTGCACACTAACCACTGTGCACCTCACTCCTATATACACTAGTTGGTATTTAGTATAGGATATGTGCACCTCCCTCCTATATACACTAGATGGTATTTAGTATGGGATATGTGCACACTAACCACTGAACCACCGTGCACCTCACTCCTATATACACTAGATGGTATTTAGTATAGGATATGTGCACACTAACCACTGAACCACCGTGCACCTCACTCCTATATACACTAGATGGTATTTAGTATAGGATATGTGCACACTAACCACTGAACCACCGTGCACCTCACCCCTATATACACTAGATGGTATTTAGTATAGGATATGTGCACACTAACCACTGAACCACCGTGCACCTCACTCCTATATACACTAGATGGTATTTAGTATAGGATATGTGCACACTAACCACTGAACCACCATGCACCTCACTCCTATATACACTAGATGGTATTTAGTATAGGATATGTGCACACTAACCACTGAACCACCGTGCACCTCACTCCTATATACACTAGATGGTATTTAGTATAGGATATGTGCACCTCACTCCTGTATACACTAGATGGTATTTAGTATAGGATATGTGCACACTAACCACTGAACCACTGTGTACCTCACTCCTATATACACTAGATGGTATTTAGTACGGGATATGTGCTCACTAACCACTGAACCACCATGCACCTCACTCCTATATACACTAGATGGTATTTAGTATAGGGTATGTGCACACTAACCACTGAACCACTGTGCATCTCACTCCTATATACACTAGATGGTATTTAGTATAGGATATGTGCACACTAACCACTGAACCAATGTGCTCCTCACTCCTATATACTCTAGATGGTATTTAGTATGGGATAGGTGGGCGGGGGTGGCATGGAATATTTTTTATTTATTATTTATTTATTGGAGTTTAATGACACTTTCAACAGCCAGTAGTGGGGAGGGGTGGATGAAATGAATCGCAGTGATGAGGGAGGTGCCTGAGAATAGAATTTGGTTTAACCCTTTACCCAATGCAGACAATATCAAAATTTATTATTTTAAATATCATTTTTTTATTTTTTTCAAAAATTTCAACAAAACCATATCATGTGACCCCTCTTTAGAACGAGCTTGACGAGCTCGTTCCAAAGAAGGGTCACATGATATGGTTTTGTTGAAATTTTTTAAAAAATAATATTTTTTCAGCTGCTGCTGAATATGCATATTACGTGGGTGGATGTGGGCGATTCATTGGGTAAAGGGTTAATGGCCTTATAATTATTTAGTTCAGATTTGAAATGAAACTTATTGGTAATTTTAAGTTTTAAATTCCGGTCTATAATTATATTGTAGATTTGAGATGGAACAATATCGGTCTGTTGGGAGGAAGAAGTTTTATAGAAATGTTGAAAATCAACAAAACTCTATGTCGCATAGAGTTAGCAGGAAACAATGTTCCAAGTGATATACTAAAATCGATAGGTGAGTATGATATCAGATATCTCGATAAAAAGAAGAATGTGTGGATTGTGTCCCATCAGAGGTGACAGCAATGTTTCCTGTGAGTTCCAAAATTGTGATGGCCTATAAATGCTTTAGCAGACTCGAGTTGTGCTATTGGAAACCAACGTTGCAATCCAGAGTTGCCATGTCCAATAAATGCTACAGTAGGTCCAAGTTGCCATGGCCAATAAATGCTACAGCAGACAGAGTTGCCATGCCCAATAAATGCTGTTGCAATCCAGTCAACATGGCCAATAAATGCTATAACAGACCATAGTTGCCATGGCCAATAAGTGTTATAGCAGACCAGAGTTGCCATGGTCAGTAAATGCTATAGCAGACCGAGTTGCCATGTCCAATTAATGCTGTTGGAATCCAGAGTTGCCATGGCCAATAAATGCTATTGCAATACTGAGTTTCATTGTCCTATAAATGCTACAGCACACCAGAGATGCATGGTCAATGAATGCTATAGAGAACCGAGTTGTGATTGCCAATAAATACTATAGCAGCAGACCAGAGTTGTCATGGCCAGTAGATGCTATAGCAGACCTGGGTTGCCATTGTCAATAAATGCTATAGTAAACCCAAGTTGCCATGTCCAATAAATGCTAGAGTAGACCCAAGTTGCCATGGCAAATAAATGCTATAGCAGACCGAATTGTGATGGCCAGTAAATGCTTTTGCAGACCAGAGTTGTCATGTCCAATAAAATAAGTCCCCACATCGATCTGTTTGCGACCCGATCGAACCGTTACTTATCCCCCAGTTCCTTATTCGACATTCGTTATCAATCGATTTTATCAGTTGATAAGGAGCACGGTGGCTCAGTAGGTAGAGATGCAGGCTGCAAGCCGAGAGGTCCTCAGTTCGAACCCCACCTGCGGCAACCGCGTTCTGTGATTGCACAAGACGCTTCATCCCAAATGTCCACTTGGGGGTATGGTGGCGTTGTGTAAAGCGTATTGCACGTCGATGGTGCTCTAGTCTTCAACAAATGCTAACCCTGATTGTGTGGAGTTAGTATGTTGGGGAGCCTGATAGTTGTTTGCCGTTGCGCAGTGGTTCTCTCCGGGTACTCCGGCTTCCTCCACCCGTAAAATTGTCCGGCGCAAGGTGGCCCTGGCTGTCAAAAGTGGCGTTAAACCCCATTAAATAAATAAATCTGTTGATAACGAATATCGAATAAGGAACTTGGAATATGTAATGGTTGCCACGTCCCCAATATCTTGCAGGATAATGATAAGAAAATTAACCTTTAGAAATTAACCTTCAGTTTTGATGCCCCTGATCTCTTACGAGGGGGAGAATGACGTCCCATCTGCACCTGTCCGTTGTCTATCCGATCATGTCCACCAGTTACCTCAAAAACGCCCTTGGAACACGCAAGAAGTATAAAAGAAAAGATACATCATGTTGTCAGAAACATTAATCCTTTACCTAACATGAAAAGCAGACGACAATTGCGAAAAAAATTCTTGAATAACTAATTTTTTTCATTTTTTGTTTCAAAAACATAGGTTATGACCCCTCATTGGAATGATCTCGATGAGCTCATTCCAACGAGGGGTCATAACCTATGTTTTTGAGACAAAAATGAAAAAAAATAATTCAAATTAATTGGCGATTTTTGTCCCCATGTCCAGATCCTCTGGCTCGATTGGAAGTCTATTTGTCTCCCCCTACATCATGACCTTCTTTGTCAAGGTCACCCAAGGAGGTTTCACATCGACCCCACCTCATTGTGCCTTCACGCATATCTTTTGTCCAGTCATGTCTCCTCCGTAAAGGTTTTCCGAGATGAGCAGTGAAGTGCATTTCTTCTTCAATGCAGCACTCCACTGGAAGGCCTTCTTTCGATGGTGTGCTGATCACTCTGTTCAATAACAGAGTTTCTGGTATATCTGTTTGATTCTCGGGGTCTCCAACCTGTTACCATCAAGGGGTACAGGTCTATGCTTTCGGAAACCTTTTCGTATGTGGGAAAGCGTCGTATCGGCACTAATCCATACCTCTTGAAACTTCTTAGGCACTTTTCTCTGAAAAGACCTAGGGTTTTACAACTGACCCCAAGATGGAATCTTTCTTGGGTGCTGCTTTGCTTGAGAGGGGGGGGGGGGGGGCTGGGCACTGTTCGAACAATTATCCCAAGTCGATATGCGTTTTCTCACATACAAGACCACTTTTCTGATAGCTTTTGCCTCAGCCGGAAGGGTTAGTGAGCCTCACGCTCTCTCGGTTGATCCAGCCTTTTTGAGGAGCTCCGTCAACAGTGTTACTTTTACCACTGATTGCTCTTTTCTGGTCAAGAATCAGATACTCCACCTCCTATCAGTATCAGGGCTCTTCCTTCTGTTGAGGGCAATCACCCTCTGCTCTGTCCGTTTCATGCAATTCCCATTTACTTCAACCGGACGCAGTTCATTAAGAAAGGCAGGAAACAATTGTCTTGCTATTCGAGCATCATACGCTTGTCTAGTGACTGATGATTGTATTACCAGTCGCATTTCTGCCCATGAGGTGTGTGCATTGTCTACCTCCTGGACTTACACTAACTCCGTCAAGTTGTCGGATGTTTTGCAGGCAGCCTTCTGGAGAAATGCTACTTTCTCCACCTTCTACCTGCATCAGTTGCAGGAGCAGTCTGAGGACCTTATTTCTTTAGGCCCTCTTTCTTCTGCTCAGGCTGTTATCAACCCTAGCCATTAGGGTTCTTGCAAGGTCAGTTCCAGCGCTGTGCGTGGGTACTGTCCTTTCTGTTTGTGTGTCACACAGGGCCATATGCCTCATCTCTCATTGTCATTTACTAATGGTTGTGATGCTATGGTTTTATAGGCCTTGGGAACTCTTCTTCTGTCCATGGTTCCAGCACAGTTGGGTTATGTAGGAGTTGGTTATGTGATTCCCTCTTCCTATTGTCTATTCAGCCTATTATAAACAATTGCAAGGTAGGTTGATAAGAAATTTATATTTTTTAGTAAATTTCCTTTCTTATTATACCTACCACAATTGTTTACCTGGAGGCCCTCCTGTCTTCTTAATCGGGTAAGAATCCTTCCTCTCCGCTGATCACATAACTCCAATGTTGGCAGATTCAAATAGAATGACCCATTGGTTATATGTCTACGCACTGGTACCGGAAGCCATGGATTAGTACAAGAAGAATGGCCCCTACTGGGTGTGTGCGGGTCGCACTCCACCCAGTTTTGGCTTATTTTTAGTCGAGTTGTGACAAAGTCAAACTCGACTAATAGTTTGATGAATGGCGGGTGGTTGGGCGGGCAGGCGGGCAGGAGGGATCGTAAACAATTGGTTTCCGGATGATAACTTGATAATGGTTTGACCCATGTTCATGAAACTTCATAGGTAGGTTGGCATCGGTGAGAGGAAGAACCCTATTTGTTTTGGACACACTAGGTCAAAGGTCAAGGTCACAGTGACCCTGAACATAGTAAATAAAAACAATTGGTTTCCAGATGATAACTTGATAATGGTTTGACCCATGTTCATGAAACTTCATAGGTAGGTTAGCATCAGTGAGAGAAAGAACCCTATTTATTTTGGACTTGTTAGGTGAAAGGTCAAGGCCACAGTGACCTTCAACATAGTAAATCGTAAACAATTGGTTTCCGGATGGTAACTTGATAATGGTTTGACCCACTTTCATGAAACTTCATAGGTAGGTTGACCTAGGTGAGTGGCAGACGTCTATTTATTTTGGGCTCACTAGGTCGAAGGTCAAAGTCACAGTGACCTTGAACATAATAAATCATAAACAATTGGTTTCCAGATGATAATTTGACAATGGTTCCACCCACATTCATGAAACGTCATAGGTAGGTTGGCATTGGTGCAAGAAAGAGACCTATTTATTTTGGAATCACTAGGTCAAATGTCAAGGTCACAGTGACCCTTCACATAGTAAATTGTAAACAATTGGTGTCCGGACGATAAGTTGATAATGATTAAACCCACTTTTGTGCTGTCACAACTCAACTTTGGATTGGCGATCCTATTGGCATTTTTTCTTGGTGCTTTTGCACCATTTTTCTTTCCCAAATCGCTTGGGAAAGAACAAATAGAGAGTATACTTCCGAGTTAGGGACTTCCACTGTAGTGCAAGCCTGTTGTAAACAATTGCGGTAGGTATAATAAGAAAGGAAATTTAATATAAAATTTAAATATTTCATCAATCCACCCTAGTACAAAAGGTATAGTAAGAATACTTGTGTACTTTTGTCAGTTGAGTAACGATAATTTCATCAATCCACTCCAGTACATTGCAGTTGAAACTAGAAGTCCTGTTCCGAATTGTGCACTTATCTAGGCTTAATTGCGCGTAGGAATTGTGCGCAATTGCCATATCGAATGGCATCCAAAGCACGGCAGGTTCTCCTGATTACTCATAGTAAACATAGGCAATGTTTCTGCCAGTGGACCTCCGGGTTACCCAGAGGTCCATTGGCTGAAACATTGCTTGTGCACAGGCTATATGTACAGAATTTGATAGCCTTACTATGGTCATAACGCGTAGATTAACGCGCAGATTGACGTGCTATTTGTGCGCATTTCATGACAGGACTTCTAGTTTTAACTGTAGATACAGTAAGGATACTTGTGTACTTTTGTTAGTTGAGTAATGATAATTTCATCAATCCACTCCAGTACATTAGATACAGTAAGCATACTTGTGTACTTTTTGTTAGTTGAGTAATGATAATTTTATCAATCCACTCCAGTACATTAGATACAGTAAGAATACTTGTGTACTTCTGTCAGTTGAGTAATGATAATTTCATCAATCCACCCCAGTACATTAGGTACAGAAGAATATTTGTGTACTTTTTGTTAGTTGAGTAATGATAATTTTATCAATCCACTCCAGTACATTAGATACAGTAAGAATACTTGTGTTCTTTTTGTTAGTTGAGTAATGATAATTTTATCAATCAACCCCAGTACATTAGAAACAGTGAGGATACTTGTGTACTTTTGGCAGTGAAGTATTGATAATTTTGTCGATTCACCCTACTACAAGAGGTACAATGAGGATACTTGATATCAACTTTTACTATCCTGTAAATCATCAGATTATAAACTCTGCATTCTGATGTTATTTTAGAGACTGCTGTAAGATACCAACTTGATTATTCTGTAAGATATGAAATTATAAACTCTGCATAAGATACCAACTTTATTATTCTGTAAGATGTGAAATTATAAACTCTGTATTCTGATGTTATTTTAGAGACTGCTGTAAGATACCAACTTGATTATTCTGTAAGATGTGAAATTATAAACTCTGTATTCTGATGTTATTTTAGAGACTGCTGTAAGATACCAACTTGATTATTCTGTAAGATGTGAAATTATAAACTCTGCATTCTGATGTAATTTTAGAGACTGCTGTAAGATACCAACTTGATTATTCTGTAAGATGTGAAATTATAAACTCTGCATTCTGATGTAATTTCAGAGACTGCCATAAGCCACAATGAAGATAGATATCGACTGAGTAATGATTACAAGAAGAAAACTAATATATTAACAAAACATATGAATGAAATGCAGTCTGAAAAAGCTCTGCAGGTATGTCTGTATGTCCATCCATCCATCCATCCATCCATCCATCCACCCACCATCCATCCATCCATCCATCCATCCATCCATCCATCCATCCATCCATCCATCCATCCATCCATCCATCCTTCCATCTGTCTGGCCATCTGCCAATCCATCCATCCATCTGTCCGTCCACCCATCTGTCCATCCATCCATCCATCCAACATCCATCCATCCATCCATCATCCATCCATCCATCCATCCATCCATCCATCCATCCATCCATCCATTCATCCATCCATCCATCCACCCCCCTGGACATCCATCCATACAATTCCAATTCCAATCCATCCATCCATCCATCCATCCATCCATCCATCCATCCATCCCCCTAGACATCCATCCATTCTATTCCAATTCCAATCCCTCCCTCCCATCCATCCATCCATCCATCCATCCATCCATCCATCCATCCATCCATCCATCCATCCATCCATCCATCCTCCAAGGCCCCTTGGGAACCCCAGGAAGTGAAGCAGTGCTTCTTTACTGTGGCAAACATGGTCTGTTTTACTGGTAAAATAGGACCCAGTCACCAATGCTTGGGGTGGAAGTCCTCTAAAATGGGCAACATAGGTATAAATGATTGACTAAACTTGACTTTATCACCATGCTGTGGTCATGATTAGCCATTGTGCAGAAATATATGACCTTAAATGCCAATAAATAAAATAATCTCTCCGAATATTGATTAGAAGAAAAAAACCAACATTAAAAAAATAATCAACTGTGCTCTTTGAAAGCACTACCTGTCTGCATGCCAGCATGTCAGTCTGCCTGCCTGCCCTGACCTGCCCTGATCCAACCTGACCCACCCTGTCCTGCCCAGCCTTCCCAATCTCTATTCTTTTGTTGATTTTTTTGTCTCAGAGTTGTGATAAAAAGAATAAACGGACTATTGATCCTCTTAAGCTATTTGTTCTTTATTATGCTGATTGGCAACCACCCTATAGAGCTGTAGGATTAAATTGTGAAGGGTCCTCTTAAGCTGTTTGTTCTTTATTATGCTGATCCCAACCGTCCTATAGAGCTGTAGGATTAAATTGGGAAGGGTCCTCTTAAGCTATTTGTTCTTTATTATGCTGATTGGCAACCACCCTATAGAGCTGTCAGATTAAATTGTGAAGGGTTCTCGAAAGCCATTTGTTCTGTATTATGCTGATCCCAACCGCCCTATAGAGCTGTAGGATTAAATTGTGAAGGGTCCTCTTGAGCTGTTTGTTCTTTGTTGTATCAATTGGAAACCACCCTATTGAGCTGTCGGATTAAATTGTGAAGGGTCCTCTTAAGCCGTTTGTTCTTTATTATGCTGATTGGCAACCACCCTATAGAGCTGTGGGATTAAATTGTGAAGGGTCCGCTTAAGCTATTTGTTCTGTATTATGCTGATTCCAACTGCCCTTTTGAGCTGTGGGATTAAATTGTGAAGGGTCCTCGAAAGCTATTTGTTCTGTATTATGCTGATCCCAACCGCCCTATAGAGCTGTAGGATTAAATTGTGAAGGGTCCTCGAAAGCTATTTGTTCTGTATTATGCTGATCCCAACTGCCCTATAGAGCTGTAGGATTAAATTGTGAAGGGTCCTCGAAAGCTATTTGTTCTGTATTATGCTGATCCCAACCGCCCTATAGAGCTGTAGGATTAAATTGTGAAGGGTCCTCTTAAGCTGTTTGTTCTTTGTTGTACCAATTGGCAACCACCCTATTGAGCTGTCGGATTAAATTGTGAAGGGTCCTCTTAAGCCGTTTGTTCTTTATTATGCTGATTGGCAACCACCCTATAGAACTGTAGGATTAAATTGTGAAGGGTCCTCTTAAGCTATTTGTTCTGTATTATGCTGATCCCAACCGCCCTATAGAGCTGTAGGATTAAATTGTGAAGGGTCCTCGAAAGCTATTTGTTCTGTATTATGCTGATCCCAACCGCCCTATAGAGCTGTAGGATTAAATTGTGAAGGGTCCTCTTAAGCTGTTTGTTCTTTGTTGTACCAATTGGCAACCACCTTATTGAGCTGTCGGATTAAATTGTGAAGGGTCCTCTTAAGCCGTTTGTTCTTTATTATGCTGATTGGCAACCACCCTATAGAGCTGTTGGATTAAATTATGAAGGGTCCTCTTAAGCTGTTTGTTCTGTATTATGCTGATCCCAACTGCCCTATAGAGCTGTAGGATTAAATTGTGAAGGGTCCTCGAAAGCTATTTGTTCTTAATTATGTTGATCCCAACCACCCTATGGAGCTGTAGGATTAAATTGTGAAGGGTCCTCTTAAGCTGTTTGTTCTTTATTATGCTGATTGACAACTGCCCTATAGAGCTGTAGGATTAAATTGTAAAGGGTCCTCTTAAGCTATTTGCTCTTTATTATGCTGATTAACAACCGCCCTATAGAGCTGTATGATTAAATTGTGAAGGGTCCTCTCATGCTATTTGCTCTTTATTATGCTGATTCCTCCCGCCCTATAGAGCTGGATGATTGAATGGTGACAGGTTCTGTTAAGCTATTTGTTCTTTATTATGCTGATTCCTCCTGCCCTATAGATCTGTAGGATTGAATGGTAACAGGTTCTGTTTAGCTATTTGCTCTTTATTATGCTGATTCCTACCACCTCATAGATCTGTAGGATTGAATGGTGACAAGTTCTGTTAAACTATTTGTTCTTTATTATGCTGATTCCTACCGCCCTATAGATCTGCAGAATTAAATTGTGACATGTATACCATTTGAGAGGGTTAAAGTCAGCTAAAAGCAAGAAACTACTGACTTTTGTTGGAAAATGTCCTGATGTCAAAATGTCAGTGATGTCATAGCTCTATTGAAAAGTTCTGAAAGCCGCTTCAGCGGTTTTACTCTGCATCATTAGCATACTGTTGGCTCAGCCTTTGAACAAAAAATGTTTATGAAATTGCTTTGTTTGCACTCAACGAGATAAAGACCAATAAATACCCAGTGAACAAAACATTGTGTAAGATGTATGTTTGATGTTATTGTGTAAGATGTATGTTTGATGTTATCATGTAAAATGTATGTTTGATGTTATTGTGTAAGACGTATGTTTGATGTTATTGTGTAAGATGTATGTTTGATGTTATTGTGTAAGATGTATGTTTGATGTTATTGTGTAAGATGTATGTTTGATGTTATTGTGTAAGACGTATGTTTGATGTTATTGTGTAAGATGTATGTTTTGTGTTATTGTGTAAGATGTATGTTTTATGTTTTCATTGTAGTTGGATGAATTGATGGGAACAATTGACAAACAAGAAGTGTTACTTAGGAAATCGAAACGGTGAGTACTATTGGTGATGCTTAACCCTTTACCCAACGTAATGGCCAAAACTGACCAGCACTATTCACAAACGTCGCTAATTAATTTTCATTATTTTTTCATTTTTGTCTGAAAAACATAGGTTATGACCCCTCGTTGTTACGAGCTCATTCCAATGAGGGGTCATAACTTATGTTTTTGAGACAAAAAATGAAAAAAAATTTGTTATTCAAGAATTTTGTTGCAAGTGCCGTCTACTTTTCATGTTAGGTAAAGGGTTAGCTATCTAGTAAAATAGCTAAATTCTTGTAGAAACCTTAATACATTGTTAATGCTATTGATGTTCAGACAGTAACCCAGCGGTAATGCTATTGTCGATCAGACATTAACACAGTCTTAATGCTATTAGTGATCAGACATTAATACAGTGTTAATGCTATTGGTGATCAGATATTAACACAGTGTCAACGCTATTGGTGATCAGATATTAACAGTCTTAATACTATTGGTGATCAGACATTAACACAGTGTTAATGCTATTGGTGATCAGATATTAACACAGTGTCAATGCTATTGGTGATCAGATATTAACAGTCTTAATACTATTGGTGATCAGACATTAACACAGTCGTAATGCTATTAGTGATCAGACATTAACACAGTGTTAATGCTATTGGTGATCAGATATTAGCACAGTCTTAATGCTATTTGTACAGTAGGATGGATGAGATTTTGAAAGGTTATCTTATTATTCAAGTTATCTGTACAGTAGGTTGGTTGAGATTTTGAAAGGATATCTTATTATTATGCCCCACGAAAACATTTTTCGAGGGGTATATAGTGGAGGTCTCAGTCCGTCCGTCCATACAAACATTTTGTATTATAACTCGAACATCAGTTGTCGGATTTTAATGTTCTTTGGTATGGTGATAGGGCAGCTTGGGGGAACGGATGCCCTTGTACCTAGGGTTTTGTCCGACAAATCTTACAGGAGTTATGTCCCTTATTTACTTTTTCCATCTGTCTGTACGAACATTTTGTATTATAACTCGAACATCAGTTGTTGGATTTTAATGTTCTTTGGTATGGTGATAGGGCAGCTTGGGGGAACGGATGCCCTTGTACCTAGGGTTTTGTCCGACAAATCTTACAGGAGTTATGTCCCTTATTTACTTTGAAAATTGATGATTTTTTGGTTTCCAATTAAAATTGTTTGGCTGAATCGATGAGTTTCAAATTTTATATGCGGATTACTGATGTCAAAGTACAGGTCAGTTTCAATTTGACGTTTGACTCGGCAATTTTTGATGCAGTTATGTCCCCTTTTTCACTTGGAAAAGATGCAAGACCAGTTCTACTTTTTCACTGGTTTGAGAATTTTTAACAAAGGTATGTACTATTCCTATTTTTGCCTCTATCAGTTATTATTCAATATGGCACCATTCAAGTCATCTGCAATTATTTTTATAACTTTTTCTCTATTACTGACTCCTCAGTGCTGTTCTCTAATGTAGCAGCAGTGAAGCTGTTGTCTGTTGTTACAAAACATATTAACAAAATTTAAGTAATAATAATTTTATTGGCACTTTGCCATTCCTTACTGTTGTTCTGCAATGTAGTGTTGTTCTGCAATGTAGCAGCATTGAAGCTGTTGTCTGATTATCCACATGTGAGTACGACTTGGCTACCTTCGATAAAAATTCAAGATGTCCGACTGGCGGTCATTTTTGTTGGAAATTGCGTGTAATTTGTTATATGCTCAGAACTTCTGAACAATATTTCTGATTTCAATAATTTTTGGTACGGAGGTCCAGCAGCATAAGATAAATAACATATCATACAGGGTTTTTCTTGTGCATCAATTATGCAAATTAGCCTTACATAACCTTTTTCTGGGGTAATATTTTTGTGCGTGTTATGTTGTGTACTGTTACCACCTTATCTCGGAGATGCTTTCATGCTTTTGTTTCAAATTTTCGGATTTGTAGGGAAGAGACATAAGATAAATAACATATTATACAGCTTTTTTTTCTTGTGCATAAATTATGCAAGTTAGCCTTACTTAACTGTTTACGGGTATTTGGATGCTTCCAGTAAAACCACAGAAATATGGGTAATATTGGGACTAGTTTGTTGAGTTGTTCCTTAGGTATCCAGATTTGTTGGAGTTTTATTGAGGAAATATATTTCACAGTAATCCACCTACCGTGGGGGACGATTGTCTGATCGCTGGCGATCGGCATTGCTCTTGTCATATAAGTTATTTGTATAGTAGCATGCATGAGATTGTGAAAGGATATCTTATTATTTAAGTTATCTGTACAGTAGGATGGATGAGATTGTGAGAGGATATCTTATTAAGTTATCTGTACAGCAGCATGGATGAGATTGTGAAGGGATATCTTATTATTTAAGTTATCTGTACAGTAGGATGGATGAGATTGTGAGAGGAAATCTGATTATTCCAGTTATTTGTACAGCAGGATGGATGAGATTGTGAAAGGATATCTGATTATTTAAGTTATCTGTACAGTAGGATGGATGAGATTGTTAGAGGATATCTGATTATTCCAGTTATTTGTACAGCAGGATGGATGAGATTGTGAAAGGATATCTTATTATTTAAGTTATCTGTACAGTAGGATGGATGAGATTGTGAAAGGATATCTGATTAAGTTATCTGTACAGTAGCATGGATGAGATTGTGAAAGGATATCTGATTATTTAAGTTATCTGTACAGTAGGATGGATGAGATTGTGAAAGGATATCTTATTATGTCCCCGACTTGAAAAGTGGAAGGGGTTTCTTGTGGAGACCTCCGTTCGTCTATCCATCTGTATCAACATTTTGTCTTGTATTTCAGATACTGATAGTCTGATTTGAATGATATTTGGTGTTGTGGTAGAGCATCATCGGGGAACAATACCTGTGTAGCATGAGTTTATTCCACTCAATTTTTGCAAAGTTACGGCCATTTTGCACTCTTTTTTGGCGGGTCGGGGGCATTGGCACATGCATTGGATTGCCCCTCTTGTTATTTAAGTTATTTGTACAGTAGGATGAATGAGATGGTGAAAGGATATCATATTATTCATGTTATTTGTACAGTAGCCTGGATGAGATGTTGAAAGATTATGTTATTATTCAAGTTATTTGTTCAGTAGCCCAGATGAGATGTTGAAAGATCATGTTATTATTCAAGTTATCTGTACAGCAGCATGGATGAGATGTTGAAAGATTGTGTTATTATTTAAGTTTTTTGTACAGTAGCATGGATGAGATTGTGAAAGGATATCTTATTATTTAAGTTATTTGTACAGTTGGATGGATGAGATTGTGAAGGGATATCTTATTATTTAAGTTATTTTTTGTACAGTGTCATGGATGAGATTGTGAAAGGATATCTTATTGTTTAAGTTATTTGGATAGTAGGATGGATGTGATTGTGAAGGGATGTCTTATTATTTAAGTTATTTGTACAGTAGAATGGATGAGATTGTGAAGGGATATCTTATTATTTAAGTTATTTGTACAGTGGCATGGATGAGATTGTGAAAGGATATCTTATTATTTAAGTTATTTGTACAGTAGCATGGACAAAATTCTTAATGGATATCTTATTAAGTTATTTGTACAGTAGGATGGATGAGATGGTGAAGGGGTGTCTTATTTATTTAAGTTATTTGTACAGTAACATGGATGAGATTGCAAAAGGATATCTTATTAAGTTATTTGTACAGTAGCATGGATGAGATAGCAAAAGGATATCTTATTATTTAAGTTATTTGTACAGTAGCATGGACAAAATTGTTAAAGGATATCTTATTAAGTTATTTGTACAGTAGGATGGATGAGATTGTGAAGGGATATCTTATTATTTGAATTATTTGTACAGTCTCATGGATGAGATTGTGAAAGGATATCTTATTATTTAAGTTATTTGTACAGTAGGATGGATGAGATTGTGAAGGGATATCTTATTAAGTTATTTGTACAGTAGGATGGATGAGATTGTGAAGGGATATCTTATTATTTGAATTATTTGTACAGTCTCATGGATGAGATTGTGAAAGGATATCTTATTATTTAAGTTATTTGTACAGTAGCATGGATGAGATTGTGAAAGGATATCTTATTATTTAAGTTATTTGTACAGTCTTATGGATGAGATTGCAAAAGGATATCTTATTATTTAAGTTATTTGTACAGTAGCATGGATGAGATTGCAAAAGGATATCTTATTATTCAAGTTATTTAATTTTTTACATATCCAGATCATCATCACAACAGATTGGGCAGTTACAAGAAACACTGGAAGAAAGGAAGAGTGCTTTCAATTCCATGGCAGCAAAGTTTGTACAGCTAGATTTGTCACTTCAGTTCCCTATTCACTAATCCACAGTTTGTACAGCATGTTGTATAGCTAGATTTGTCACTTCAATTACCTTTTCACTAATCCAGTTTGTACAGTTCAATTCCCATGGTATTAATACAAAATTCCTTTTCTCTAATCCACAGTTTGTACAGCATGTTATATAGCTAGATTTAGTTTAAACAGTATTTATTGCAAAAAAACCAAACCATAACAGATAAATTTCAAACATTAATGTGGATTCGGCAGAAAGCTGAAAGCTTATACAAGGCCGTTTCCACCAACACAAGATGACAAAGATTCGTCGATGACAATAGCAGGTATGAGTATCAAGTACAAACAGTGTTTATCTGCATTATACAAGCGTTTGAAAAGCGATAGTAACTAATCTTGTATGGAAACAGTCAGGGATGGGTTGAGCTGCAAGAAAAGTTGGAAAGTGCGGGGTGGATGCATTCATTGTGTAGAGTTATTTATTTGTGTCTAATGTCACTCGCCAATGCAAAATGACTACGCGTGACGTAAGATAGAAATATAATCAAGGTAACTCCAATTGTTTGCCGCCACGCAAGACGCCCATTTGGAGGACTTTCACCCAAGCATTGATAACAGAGTCAAGGTTGATCAGTAAGGCTTCGCCTGTTCACCACTGTAAACAAGTGTAGCTTAATTTACAGGCATTCCCACGGAGATCATCTTGATATTAATTGTGGGTTAATATTTATTATAGTATATAATTATATAAGATGTGCTAATACCACAATGGGGTTAATTAATGAATCGCTTACTTGATAAAATAAAGTCGTGTACCTCTTCAAAGATAAGGCGATTGTCGTCATTACTCAGGAATTCTGAACCGAATAAAAGTGTAGAGGAGTCCGCTCCAAACGGAAGGAGATTAATTGAATAATTTCGAGCATCAGAGAAAATTGGACAATGCAGGAGAAAATGAGCGGGAGTCTCTTCCTCTCCACACTGGCACAGAGGGGTTGGTGATAAGTGGTTGCGATATAAGTGAAAATTGAGGTTACTACATCCTAGTCTCAATCTACAGTGATATATTTGGGCTGTGCGAGATTTCGATCTACAGTAGAACCTTGGCGGTCGTCGGTTGCCATCGTTTAGAAAAGTTTTGAGGTTTGTCAATGATGAGTTTTCACGCACGGACAAGGGCAAATTATTCCATTGGTCAGTAACGCTGGTATGAGGGAAGATTTATACAGCTCAGTCCGACAGAACGGAGCACGGTGGTTTTGACCTGATCGAAGACTAAGTGAAGGATTGGTCGAGGAAGCACGTTGCAGGATTTTGCTGGAGATGTGTGGAGGAACCATACGATGGTACATTTTAAAGAACTGGATTAACTTGTGTTTGTAGCGTCTATCTTGCAACGGTTCCCATCCTGTTTCCGTATAAAGTAAGGCCTTACTAGCACTGACGGTTACCCCAGTAATAATCCTTGCTGCAGCAATCTGGATTTTTTCCATTTCCTCCACTTTAGTTACAGAGCAATTATCCCAAACAGTATCGGCGTATTCAAGGAGGGGCCTGATAAAAGCAAAATATATTTTTTCTAAGACACTACGGTCTAAGTTAAATTTGTGCTTCCCAAGTAAGTCTAACCGGGACCAGGCCTTTGCGCAAATATGGTCGATATGGTCATTCCATGTACACATGCTATTTAATATGACTCCCAGATGTTTATGATTAACGACTTCAGATATTTGAGAACCACCAAAGAATAATGGTGGATGGAAAGTAGGGCTACTTTTTCGAGATATTAGCATACTCTCAGTTTTATTTGGATTGAACTCTACCAACCATGTTTTAGCCCAATGTTCAATTGTGGCCAGATCTTGATTAATTATTGTTGAGGCTTGTTCAGGGTTTTCTATAATTAGATATAAAGAAGTGTCGTCTGCAAATAGGCATATACTGCTCAGAAGATCTTTGGTTATATCGTTGATATATATAAGGAACAGCAAGGGTCCGAGAATAGACCCCTGTGGAACACCTGCATTTATGGTTCTCAAGGACGAAGTCTCAGACGATATCACAACTCGTTGCAACCTATCTGTAAGATACGATTTGAGGAACAACAGAAGTTGTTCCTAGATTTGTCACTTCAATTCCCATGTTACTAATACAAAATCCCTTTTCGCTAATCCACAGTTTGTACAGCATGATTTGTAACTTCAATTCCCACGTTACAAATACAAAATCCTTTTTTACTAGTCCACAGTTTGTTCAGCATGTTGTATTGCTGGATTTGTCACTTCAATTCCCATGTTACAAATACAAAATCCCTTTTCACTAATCCACAGTTTGTACAGCATGATTTGTAACTTCAATTCCCACATTACTGATACAAAATCCCTTTTTACTAATCCACATTTTGTTCAGCATGGTATAGCTAGATTTGTCACTTCAATTCCCTTTTCACTAATCCAGTTTGTACAGCTAGATTTGTCACTTCAGTTACCTTTTTACTAATCCAGTTTGTATAGCTAGATTTGTCACTTCAGTTGCCACATTACAAATACAAAATCCCTTTTCACTAATCCACAATTTGTACAGTTTGACTTGGAAACTATTGGGACTTCCATCATCAAACTTCACATGATTATAGCTGTGGTCATAAATTCAAGACAAATTTCAAAGGTCAAACTTAGAATATGTTGATATTCGGGACTCAGACATAACTTAAAAAGAGCAAACTACAAGTAGATTATTTTGAAATTACAGGACAATTATTGAGAAGCAATCCAACAAAGCACAGCTAAAGACGGTTTGCCCCACATCAATAGTAAGGTGTCTTGTCGCCTTTTAACATGTAGAGTAGATTGTGGCCAGAATTCAGGGAGCAGCCACTCCAAATTTCCAGCATCTATTCTAGGAACTCTGCTGAACTCAGTCATATCATTTACATCAGCATGTGTGTCCCATATCCCATGGGAACCCCACGTGCATACACTTTCTCTCTTTTCCTATTTGTCATGACAAAATGTACAATGCAATTTGTGCCGCTTTTCTAGGCAAAAGATGTAGCAACTATTTCTGCACCAGGACTGAACATTTCATGGAAATCACTTGAAAATGGGCTGAGCTACAATGTTTTGATGAAAGGAGGTAATTTTATGAATTTGGTCTTTTTCAAGCTGGTACGAAATGGCGGGGAGATGTGCACAGACTGCCTCCTCGCATATGACTTGTAATTCACGCCACAGGTGTAGTGATTGGACTAAATCAAACTTGCATCTTCAAGACCGTCATCAGTGGGTCCCGGCACAGCCTTCAAAACTTAATCACCAGAAGTTAAAAGTGAAGAGAAAAAGTTGTAAATTGCCTAATTTGACATTAAAATTGAAGAAATAGAAATGTCAAACACATGCCAACTGTGTTCAAACCCCTGAACGCAGCTACTTGAGGGGCCAGATTTTTGGCCATGCCCAAAATTTCCATTATCTGGACGGTTGAGCTGATTTGAATCAAATTCAAGTTTGTTCAAATCAAGTTCCTGGTTGTTATTTGGGCTCCCTGTGGAAGCATGAATTTTTTTAACTTGGTGAAATGTAAGGAATATTTCTTAAAAATTTTCTTCTCCAGAATCACCAGTCAGGATCTTTTGATATCGGGTATTCTTAGGTGGTCAGATACATATTTGTTCCAATCATATCTCTGGGTTCATATTTGTAGTCCACATGGGAGCCCGACCGAATTTCAACAAGTGTGGTATGATGAATATTCTTTAACACTTTCAACCTGGTGTGCATAAATGTTTGCATGAAGAACATCGGTAGTGGTTGAGCAGATGTTATAACAGACAAAAAATCTAAAGTGAGGCTCAGTAATAATTTAACCCAACAGCTCGACAGATTAAATTATCACTGAAATCCCCAACAAATTAGCATGATTTCACCCATTTTGTCATTGACAGTATTGACTGAAATCATACCTTTCAGGATGCCGGTGTTGAAAGGGTTAAAAATCTTTCTTCTCAAGAATCACTTCTCAAATTTTTTTATATTTAATATACAACATCCTAAGTGTGAGTCAGATTCAAGTTTGTTCAAATCAAGTCCCTGTGTTAATATTTTCACTCCCCATTGAAGCCCAAATTTTAACGTAGTCCAATATGAGGAATAATTTTTTTAAAATCGTCTCCAAAACTACGAGGCAGAATCCTTTAATATATGGTATACAACATCCATATGGTTGTCAGATTTAGGTTTATTCAAATCAATTTCCTGTGTTAATATTTGGGCTACTTATGAGAGCCCACATTTGACTAAGTGCAGTATAAGAAATAATCTTCAACAGATCCTTCTTTGAGAAACATTCGCAGGTGAGCGCCACAGAATCCTTGGGGCATCTTGTTTTATTTTTTGTCATCTTTATTGCTGTCTGGCCTCTATTTATTTCCTTGTAGGGTATTGTAGCCCTAAGTCAAGGAAAGGCAGTAAAGTTCTATTGTCTGAGGATTGAATGTGTGAAGTTTTTCAACTTCACATATATGGGAAAATTGTGACTCAAAAGTCACATTGCATTAAGGTCACACCAAACCACTTACTATTCACTTTATAATTATTAAGTCTGTATCGAACAAACAAACTGTAAAATATAATGTGATATTATCTAATGAATGAAGGTAAACTGTACATGTCTGGCTTAGTGGATCAGCATGTTTGGTAAAGCGTAAAATTAACTGCAAGGTCTTTGTAATATGCTTGAATTTCATTTCTCAAGTTCTGTAACTACTGGGCTTTGACTTAATTCAGGGATTTTCATTACAGGTTTTGTCCGTAAAGTGTTCAGGGATAGTGATTTCAAATGAAAGCAGGTTTTAATTTTGTCTTAACACACATAGATCCCTGCAGTGCACATATGACAAACAATCACCTGTGGCTCCTCTCAGGTTCTACCTTCGGTCTTTGGATCCTGATAAAAGATTTTCAGGGGTTTTTTTGTCTCTGGGCACTTTCATCTCTGGGTAGGTCTCAAATGAAAGAAATTTCACAAGAAAAATGCCTCTTTGAGGTGGTCATAAACAAATTGTAGAAGTAAATTTCACATTCACTTCATTTGTAGTGTCTATTAATGTTTTCAGATTGGCTATGACTGAATCAGAAATGGCTTTATTAGAACAAAAAGTTAATGATTACAATGTGATGTCACAACGGATGAAAGAGGAATTATCTCAAAGTACATCCATTCACCAAAATGAAATTAGGAGAGAAAGAGAGGTAAGCATTAGATACACAGAATGACACACATGAGAATGGGTTAATCGATATATAGGCCAGAACGGAAGGATAAAACGAGAGGCCACAGGCCTAGAGTTTTATCCTTCCAATATGGCACAAGTGCCGTATTGATTAACCCATTCACATGCATGTGTCGTTCTGTGTTTATTACATGCCTTCACGTCTATGAAACCAATTATTAGAAGGACACTCAGCAATTCATTTGACAATTTGTCCCCTGAGTTCCAATGTGAACTCAAGGTACAAACTATCAACAAAAAGAATGCATTGTATCGCCAACCAAATTTGTGAGGTGAATCTGTGTTTAGCTGTCGCTAGCAATTCAAATTGTAATTGCAATGCACGATTTGTGGAAAATTCCAGTGAAATTTCGCTTCTATTTAAAAATAATCCATCAATGGTTTCCGTTTGGCACATATGTGTGGAACAGATTTTCATTTTCTGCATGGTTTAGTGTTGCTATAGATGGGGATTTCATAGAACAGGCATGCAATAAACAGTTATAACATATCACAAAGGGTAAAGGAAGAACTATTTCAAAGTATGTCAAGTCACCAACATGAACCCACGATGATGAGGGAGGGAGGTAAGATGAAAAGAAAGACTGGAAGAAGGAGAGATAAGAAAGAGAGAAAGAGTCTTAAGTTTGAGAGAGTTAGTATTCAACTGGTATAGTGTTATGTCTCAAAGTCTGGAAAAATTATGTCAGAAATCAAACTTAGGAGATTAAGGTGGAAGCTTGCTCTGGATTCTCTACAATAAGATAGAGGGAAGTGTCATCTGTAAAGAGGCGTATACTACTGAGTAAGTCTACAGTAATGTCATTAATGTATATTAGGAACAATAATCATCCAAATATTGATCCTTGTGGAACACCAGTATAATGTGGCTCCAGGATAATGTGTCCGATCCTTATTGTAACCTATCTGAAAGGTCTGATTTCAAGAACGCCAGTAGTTCACCTGAGACACCAATTCTCATCAGCTTGTGAATAATACCAATATGCCATACCTTGTCGAATGCCTTACTTACATTACAGAAGACCACCCTAACTTCTTTGCCTTCAAGCGCTTGACTGAATTCATCGTATATGACAGTCAGTCGGAGGACAGTTGAATCGCCAGGTGTAAAACCTGATTGGAATTTACCATGGGTTTTATCGCATTTAGTTGGTGAGCTGTATGAGTTAGAATTTACCTTGGCTTTATCCACATTTAGTGGATGAGCTGTTTGAGTTAGAATTTACAATGGGTTTCGAAACCTTCAGTTGGTGAGCTATTTGAGTTAAAGTTTAGAGTGGATAATCACAGTTAGTTGGCAGCTTGAGTTGCCTTCCTCTCTCATTCTAGGTAGGATATCATACAGGTCCTGAAATCCGAAATTGCATTTGGCAATTCTGTCTCTGAGTAGCTTAATGGTAGCTTATTTTTATTGTTGCAAATTGTGGTCCAAATCACTTTTTGACTTGTTACAAATACTTTATTGTGACAAAAATTACTATTCATCCCAACCTAAAATATATTTTATTACTTTCCAAAGTGTGATTTCCTGGTTTGATTATAAATGATAACTTCACAAGTGAATTATGCCATCAACAATTGGGTCATGTATCCGTGTGCGCAAACGAAACCGCTTTGCCATGGGTGTAATGGGGACTTCATTGTTTTTTTCTTTTTTTTAACCCTTTACCTACCATGAAAAGCAGACGACACTTGCAACAAAAATTCTTGAATAACTATTATTTTCATTTTTTGTCTCAAAAACATAGGTTATGACCCCTCATTGGAACGAGCTCACTCCAATGAGGAGTCATAGCCTATGTTTTAGAGACAAAAAATGAAAAAAAGAATGAAAATTAATTGGCGATTTTTGAGAATAGCGCTGGCCGGTTTTGGCCGTTACATTAAGTAAAGGGTCAAATAATATAATTATTGTTAATAATGAAAAGTAATAAACAGAGTAATTGCTTGACTGGACTGGTTACATGAAATAATTAATTCGAGGCGAGGGACTATATTGTAAAACACTCATGCACATTCGCACACTCATGTTTGTACAACGTCCCTCACCTCTCATGAATTATTTCACGTAACCAGTTCAGTCAAGCGATTACTCTCTGTTACAGGTTGTAAATGATATATAAAATCTGTGTTGTATTTTGAAAATTAATTCCTATAAGAATGAAAAATAGTCAATATTTTTTTTTTTATTCTTCATAAATAATGCATTGTCTGTAATGAACTTTATATCAATGAAGAAATATTACTGGCTTCCCCACTTCGACGTCACTCAGCTCATAAGTAGAGTAAATTAAATGCTTGAGTCGATAAAAGAATTTAGTTTAAACAATATTTATCCCAGAAAGCAATGTTACACGTATACATTACATAATGATAATGATATAACAGAACAGCAAACAGTTTTCATAGTTGTACACGGTATAACAGAAACAGAAATAATCAGGAGTGGATGAGGATTCGAAGGAAGCCATAAGCTTATATGTGTCGTCTCCTTTGTTCAAGAGCACTTTTCATAGGATGGTGGCATGAATCAATAGTGGACTTCCCATATCGCTGCCCAGGGGGCATGATCCCCACTGGCAACGAATCTAGTTCTTCCTCTCTCCTTGAAGAAGCGCACATCGATGAAAAGCCAAATTGTCCTTTGGGTACAGATTCATTTGCCTACATTTAAACAGAGGCGCACTGAAAATTACATAGACAGTTTCAACTGGAGGATGGTGAAAGCCCATCACAAAAACAAATCAAGGAGGAAGTCAATGTTATTTCCTAGATAATAGAGCTTGACCAACAGGCCCAGTTCCCCGGGCAGTGATTTACAAGATTGTTTAAACTACACAATAGGATAAGAGTAGAAGAAGTTAGACAGAAGAGAGAAGAAATGAAGAAGTAGGCCATCCTGAATACATCGTGCATTACCAACAATAAGAATTCAATTCCTTGCTATTAGTCAGCTAATTTAATAAGTAAGTAGAGTTTTGTCTTGAAGGTTTTAATACTGAGAGTGGAGATTCAAAGGAAGATGAGGGTTGTTAGAATATGAGTTGTTGTCACCAAAACCTGCCAATCGATAAGATAAAGTCAATGCCCTACATCAAAAATTATACTGTTTTCCTTGTTGTTCAAAAATTCAGAACCGAAGAGAAGTATGGAAATATCTGTAGTAAAAGGGAGTAAGTTGATCATTTCATTACGTCCATTAAGAAAGATTGGACAATGTAGAAGAAAGTACTCAGGAGTCTTGCGCTCGCCACACTGACAACGTGGACTAAGTGCTAGGTGATTTTCGTATAAATCAATGTTAAGACAACTACACCGTAAACTGCAATCTACAGTGATAATTTGGGCTGCATGAGATTTAGCCCCACTATAAAATAATGGTGGTCGTAGGTTACCAGCTTTTAAGAAAGTCTTAAATTCACTTAATGAGGAATTCTCAACAACAGGTAGCGACATGTTATTCCACTGGTCAGTAACAGTGGGGATGAAAGAGGACTGGTATAAATGTGTTTGACAAAATGGAACTCTGTGGTTTTGCCTAGTTCGAAGGTTGAATGAAGGGTTTGTCAAGGATATGAGAGGTGGAACTTTGATAGCAATATAAGGAGGCAATAAATTGTGATACATTTTGAAGAACTGAACCAGTTTATGTGATCAATTGCAGCTAGATCATGGTCAATTAGGTTCGAGGCTTGATTTGGATTTTCCACAATTAGATATGAAGAGGTATCATCAGCAAAAAGGCGTATACTACTAAGTAGATTCGCGGTTATATCCTTAATATAGATCAGAAACAATAAGGGCCCAGGAATAAATCCTTGTGGTACTCCAGCATTTATAGTTTGCCACAAAGATGCCACGACCACCCACTGAGTTTTGTTTGAAAGGTACTATTTTATAAACAACAGTAGATCACCCGAAACATCAATACTCAATGCTAAATTTAGATTACTAAGCATTGTAGAATGTCCACTGGTCATTAACTCAGACTGAGAAATGCTCTCTTCAAAGTTTCATAGCCCAAATTTGTCATGTGTAAAACCATTGACTCGTTTAATAAATATTTTTTAGAATATACCCCTAGTAGCTTGGTGTACCAAATGTTCACGAGTGGTGTTAATCGGAAACCTTTGGTGCATGGTTAACACCACTTCACCACGAGTGGTGAACATTTAGTACACCATGCTACTTTGGGTATATTTTATTTATACCATGATCGGCAGATTATTAAGAGTCGCTGTTATTTTTTCTCGATTTTACTGAGTAGCAGATGTACATATGTGCAAGTCTGTTTTTGTTTACATGAGCACTTACTTCCACTGTCAATTTTATCGTCGAAACCAAATGGGAAAAGAAAAGCATAAATCACAGGGCCTTTTCCATTTTATTAACGTAATAACATACTATTTCGAGTTATGGATGCTTTATTAACATGAGACAATGCATGTTGGTTAATTTGTGGTATCTTCTGAGGTAAATTCATTTAAAACGTAATAAATAATTGTCGCTTTCATTTCACTCTTTGCGAGACGGGTGTAAATTTTAACTATTGAAATTCCATTGCTGGCGTGTTCACCACGGTTGGTGTGTAAAGCTAAAATTTATGTCATAGGCTTTTTATATATAGTAGAAAAGGTAATCATGGTATAAAAATGTATCAAACCTTTGATCCATAAAAATTTACATCATTCTAATGAAATTCAGCTAAAAATGGAGATTGGTTTTCAGTTAAATCACCCTGACAGATGTTGAATTATTTTGTTGATCACCAGTCAGTACTAGCAGGTATGGTTATTTCATCTGTCTACTGATTGTTTTGTTGATCACCAGTCAGTACTAGTTGGTACGGTCATTCAGTCTGTCTACTGATTGTTTTGTTGATCACCAGTCAGTACTAGTAGGTACGGTCATTCAGTCTGTCTACTGATTGTTTTGTTGATCACCAGTTGGTACTAGTAGGTACGGTCATTCAGTCTGTCTACTGATTGTTTTGTTGATCACCAGTCAGTACTAGTAGGTACGGTCATTCCATCTGTCTACTGATTGTTTTGTTGATCACCAGTCAGTACTAGTAGGTACGGTCATTCCATCTGTCTACTGATTGTTTTGTTGATCACCAGTCAGTACTAGTAGGTACGGTCATTCCATCTGTCCACTGATTGTTTTGTTGATCACCAGTCAGTACTAGTAGGTACGGTCATTCAGTCTGTCTACTGATTGTTTTGTTGATCACCAGTCGGTACTAGTAGGTACGGTCATTCCATCTGTCTACTGATTGTTTTGTTGATCACCAGTCAGTACTAGTAGGTACGGTCATTCAGTCTGTCTACTGATTGTTTTGTTGATCACCAGTCAGTACTAGTTGGTACGGTCATTCAGTCTGTCTACTGATTGTTTTGTTGATCACCAGTCAGTACTAGTTGGTATGGTCATTCAGTCTGTCTACTGATTGTTTTGTTGATCACCAGTCGGTACTAGTAGGTATGGTCATTCAGTCTGTCTACTGATTGTTTTGTTGATCACCAGTCAGTACTAGTAGGTATGGTCATTCAGTCTGTCTACTGATTGTTTTGTTGATCACCAGTCAGTACTAGTAGGTATGGTCATTCAGTCTGTCTACTGATTGTTTTGTTGATCACCAGTCGGTACTAGTAGGTACGGTCATTCAGTCTGTCTACTGATTGTTTTGTTGATCACCAGTCGGTACTAGTAGGCACGGTCATTCAGTCTGTCTACTGATTGTTTTGTTGATCACCAGTCAGTACTAGTTGGTACGGTCATTCAGTCTGTCTATTGATTGTTTTGTTGATCACCAGTCAGTACTAGTTGGTATGGTCATTCAGTCTGTCTACTGATTGTTTTGTTGATCACCAGTCGGTACTAGTAGGTACGGTCATTCAGTCTGTCTACTGATTGTTTTGTTGATCACCAGTCGGTACTAGTAGGTATGGTCATTCAGTCTGTCTACTGATTGTTTTGTTGATCACCAGTCAGTACTAGTAGGTACGGTCATTCCATCTGTCTACTGATTGTTTTGTTGATCACCAGTCGGTACTAGTAGATACTGTCATACAGTCTGTCTACTGATTGTTTTGTTGATCACCAGTCAGTACTAGTAGGTATGGTCATTCAGTCTGTCTACTGATTGTTTTGTTGATCACCAGTCAGTACTAGTAGGTATGGTCATTCAGTCTGTCTACTGATTGTTTTGTTGATCACCAGTCAGTACTAGTAGGTACGGTCATTCCATCTGTCTACTGATTGTTTTGTTGATCACCAGTCAGTACTAGTAGGTACGGTCATTCAGTCTGTCTACTGATTGTTTTGTTGATCACCAGTCAGTACTAGTAGGTACGGTCATTCAATCTGTCTACTGATTGTTTTGTTGATCACCAGTCAGTACTAGTACATACAGTCATTCAGTCTGTCTACTGATTGTTTTGTTGATCACCAGTCAGTACTAGTAGGTACGGTCATTCAGTCTGTCTACTGATTGTTTTGTTGATCACCAGTCAGTACTAGTAGGTATGGTCATTCAGTCTGTCTACTGATTGTTTTGTTGATCACCAGTCAGTACTAGTAGGTACGGTCATTCAGTCTGTCTACTGATTGTTTTGTTGATCACCAGTCGGTACTAGTTGGTATGGTCATTCAGTCTGTCTACTGATTGTTTTGTTGATCACCAGTCGGTACTAGTTGGTACGGTCATTCAGTCTGTCTACTGATTGTTTTGTTGATCACCAGTCGGTACTAGTAGGTATGGTCATTCAGTCTGTCTACTGATTGTTTTGTTGATCACCAGTCGGTACTAGTTGGTACGGTCATTCAGTCTGTCTACTGATTGTTTTGTTGATCACCAGTCAGTACTAGTAGGTACGGTCATTTCATCTGTCTACTGATTGTTTTGTTGATCACCAGTCAGTACTAGTAGGTATGGTCATTCAGTCTGTCTACTGATTGTTTTGTTGATCACCAGTCAGTACTAGTAGGTACGGTCATTCAGTCTGTCTACTGATTGTTTTGTTGATCACCAGTCAGTACTAGTAGGTACGGTCATTTCATCTGTCTACTGATTGTTTTGTTGATCACCAGTCAGTACTAGTAGGTACGGTCATTTCATCTGTCTACTGATTGTTTTGTTGATCACCAGTCAGTACTAGTAGGTACGGTCATTCCATCTGTCTACTGATTGTTTTGTTGATCACCAGTCGGTACTAGTAGGTACGGTCATTCCATCTGTCTACTGATTGTTTTGTTGATCACCAGTCGGTACTAGTAGGTATGGTCATTCAGTCTGTCTACTGATTGTTTTGTTGATCACCAGTCGGTACTAGTTGGTACGGTCATTCAGTCTGTCTACTGATTGTTTTGTTGATCACCAGTCAGTACTAGTAGGTACGGTCATTCCATCTGTCTACTGATTGTTTTGTTGATCACCAGTCAGTACTAGTAGGTACGGTCATTCAGTCTGTCTACTGATTGTTTTGTTGATCACCAGTCGGTACTAGTAGGTACGGTCATTCAGTCTGTCTACTGATTGTTTTGTTGATCACCAGTCAGTACTAGTAGGTACGGTCATTCCATCTGTCTACTGATTGTTTTGTTGATCACCAGTCAGTACTAGTAGGTACGGTCATTCCATCTGTCTACTGATTGTTTTGTTGATCACCAGTCGGTACTAGTTGGTACGGTCATTCAGTCTGTCTACTGATTGTTTTGTTGATCACCAGTCAGTACTAGTAGGTACGGTCATTCAGTCTGTCTACTGATTGTTTTGTTGATCACCAGTCGGTACTAGTAGGTACGGTCATTCAGTCTGTCTACTGATTGTTTTGTTGATCACCAGTCAGTACTAGTAGGTACGGTCATTCCATCTGTCTACTGATTGTTTTGTTGATCACCAGTCAGTACTAGTAGGTACGGTCATTCCATCTGTCTACTGATTGTTTTGTTGATCACCAGTCGGTACTAGTTGGTACGGTCATTCAGTCTGTCTACTGATTGTTTTGTTGATCACCAGTCAGTACTAGTAGGTACGGTCATTCAGTCTGTCTACTGATTGTTTTGTTGATCACCAGTCGGTACTAGTAGGTACGGTCATTCAGTCTGTCTACTGATTGTTTTGTTGATCACCAGTCAGTACTAGTAGGTACGGTCATTCCATCTGTCTACTGATTGTTTTGTTGATCACCAGTCAGTACTAGTAGGTACGGTCATTCCATCTGTCTACTGATTGTTTTGTTGATCACCAGTCAGTACTAGTAGGTACGGTCATTCCATCTGTCTACTGATTGTTTTGTTGATCACCAGTCGGTACTAGTTGGTACGGTCATTCAGTCTGTCTACTGATTGTTTTGTTGATCACCAGTCAGTACTAGTAGGTACGGTCATTCCATCTGTCTACTGATTGTTTTGTTGATCACCAGTCAGTACTAGTAGGTATGGTCATTCAGTCTGTCTACTGATTGTTTTGTTGATCACCAGTCAGTACTAGTAGATACTGTCATTCAGTCTGTCTACTGATTGTTTTGTTGATCACCAGTCAGTACTAGTAGATACTGTCATACAGTCTGTCTACTGATTGTTTTGTTGATCACCAGTCAGTACTAGTAGGTATGGTCATTCAGTCTGTCTACTGATTGTTTTGTTGATCACCAGTCAGTACTAGTAGGTACGGTCATTCAGTCTGTCTACTGATTGTTTTGTTGATCACCAGTCGGTACTAGTAGGTACGGTCATTCAGTCTGTCTACTGATTGTTTTGTTGATCACCAGTCGGTACTAGTAGGTACGGTCATTTCATCTGTCTACTGATTGTTTTGTTGATCACCAGTCAGTACTAGTAGGTACGGTCATTTCATCTGTCTACTGATTGTTTTGTTGATCACCAGTCAGTACTAGTAGGTACGGTCATTCAGTCTGTCTACTGATTGTTTTGTTGATCACCAGTCGGTACTAGTAGGTACGGTCATTCAGTCTGTCTACTGATTGTTTTGTTGATCACCAGTCAGTACTAGTTGGTATGGTCATTCAGTCTGTCTACTGATTGTTTTGTTGATCACCAGTCGGTACTAGTTGGTACGGTCATTCAGTCTGTCTACTGATTGTTTTGTTGATCACCAGTCAGTACTAGTAGGTACGGTCATTCAGTCTGTCTACTGATTGTTTTGTTGATCACCAGTCGGTACTAGTAGGTACGGTCATTCAGTCTGTCTACTGATTGTTTTGTTGATCACCAGTCAGTACTAGTAGGTACGGTCATTCCATCTGTCTACTGATTGTTTTGTTGATCACCAGTCAGTACTAGTAGGTACGGTCATTCCATCTGTCTACTGATTGTTTTGTTGATCACCAGTCAGTACTAGTAGGTACGGTCATTCCATCTGTCTACTGATTGTTTTGTTGATCACCAGTCGGTACTAGTTGGTACGGTCATTCAGTCTGTCTACTGATTGTTTTGTTGATCACCAGTCAGTACTAGTAGGTACGGTCATTCCATCTGTCTACTGATTGTTTTGTTGATCACCAGTCAGTACTAGTAGGTATGGTCATTCAGTCTGTCTACTGATTGTTTTGTTGATCACCAGTCAGTACTAGTAGATACTGTCATTCAGTCTGTCTACTGATTGTTTTGTTGATCACCAGTCAGTACTAGTAGATACTGTCATACAGTCTGTCTACTGATTGTTTTGTTGATCACCAGTCAGTACTAGTAGGTATGGTCATTCAGTCTGTCTACTGATTGTTTTGTTGATCACCAGTCAGTACTAGTAGGTACGGTCATTCAGTCTGTCTACTGATTGTTTTGTTGATCACCAGTCGGTACTAGTAGGTACGGTCATTCAGTCTGTCTACTGATTGTTTTGTTGATCACCAGTCGGTACTAGTAGGTACGGTCATTTCATCTGTCTACTGATTGTTTTGTTGATCACCAGTCAGTACTAGTAGGTACGGTCATTTCATCTGTCTACTGATTGTTTTGTTGATCACCAGTCAGTACTAGTAGGTACGGTCATTCAGTCTGTCTACTGATTGTTTTGTTGATCACCAGTCGGTACTAGTAGGTACGGTCATTCAGTCTGTCTACTGATTGTTTTGTTGATCACCAGTCAGTACTAGTTGGTATGGTCATTCAGTCTGTCTACTGATTGTTTTGTTGATCACCAGTCGGTACTAGTAGGTACGGTCATTCAGTCTGTCTACTGATTGTTTTGTTGATCACCAGTCGGTACTAGTAGGTATGGTCATTCAGTATGTCTACTGATTGTTTTGTTGATCACCAGTCAGTACTAGTTGGTATGGTCATTCAGTCTGTCTACTGATTGTTTTGTTGATCACCAGTCAGTACTAGTAGGTATGGTCATTCAGTCTGTCTACTGATTGTTTTGTTGTTGATCACCAGTCAGTACTAGTAGGTACGGTCATTCAGTCTGTCTACTGATTGTTTTTTTGATCACCAGTCGGTACTAGTAGGTATGGTCATTCAGTATGTCTACTGATTGTTTTGTTGATCACCAGTCAGTACTAGTAGGTATGGTCATTCAGTCTGTCTGCTGATTGTTTTGTTGTTGATCACCAGTCAGTACTAGTTGGTATGGTCATTCAGTCTGTCTACTGATTGTTTTGTTGTTGATCACCAGTCAGTACTAGTAGGTACGGTCATTCAGTCTGTCTACTGATTGTTTTGTTGATCACCAGTCGGTACTAGTAGGTATGGTCATTCAGTCTGTCTACTGATTGTTTTGTTGATCACCAGTCAGTACTAGTAGGTATGGTCATTCAGTCTGTCTACTGATTGTTTTGTTGATCACCAGTCAGTACTAGTAGGTATGGTCATTCAGTCTGTCTACTGATTGTTTTGTTGATCACCAGTCAGTACTAGTAGGTACGGTCATTCCATCTGTCTACTGATTGTTTTGTTGATCACCAGTCGGTACTAGTAGGTATGGTCATTCAGTCTGTCTACTGATTGTTTTGTTGATCACCAGTCGGTACTAGTAGGTACGGTCATTCAGTCTGTCTACTGATTGTTTTGTTGATCACCAGTCAGTACTAGTAGGTACGGTCATTCAGTCTGTCTACTGATTGTTTTGTTGATCACCAGTCAGTACTAGTAGGTACGGTCATTCCATCTGTCTACTGATTGTTTTGTTGATCACCAGTCGGTACTAGTAGGTACGGTCATTCAGTCTGTCTACTGATTGTTTTGTTGATCACCAGTCGGTACTAGTAGGTACGGTCATTCAGTCTGTCTACTGATTGTTTTGTTGATCACCAGTCAGTACTAGTAGGTACGGTCATTCAGTCTGTCTACTGATTGTTTTGTTGATCACCAGTCAGTACTAGTAGGTACGGTCATTCAGTCTGTCTTCTGATTGTTTTGTTGATCACCAGTCGGTACTAGTAGGTACGGTCATTCAGTCTGTCTACTGATTGTTTTGTTGATCACCAGTCAGTACTAGTAGGTATGGTCATTCAGTCTGTCTACTGATTGTTTTGTTGTTGATCACCAGTCAGTACTAGTAGGTACGGTCATTCAGTCTGTCTACTGATTGTTTTTTTGATCACCAGTCGGTACTAGTAGGTATGGTCATTCAGTATGTCTACTGATTGTTTTGTTGATCACCAGTCAGTACTAGTAGGTATGGTCATTCAGTCTGTCTGCTGATTGTTTTGTTGTTGATCACCAGTCAGTACTAGTTGGTATGGTCATTCAGTCTGTCTACTGATTGTTTTGTTGTTGATCACCAGTCAGTACTAGTAGGTACGGTCATTCAGTCTGTCTACTGATTGTTTTGTTGATCACCAGTCGGTACTAGTAGGTATGGTCATTCAGTCTGTCTACTGATTGTTTTGTTGATCACCAGTCAGTACTAGTAGGTATGGTCATTCAGTCTGTCTACTGATTGTTTTGTTGATCACCAGTCAGTACTAGTAGGTATGGTCATTCAGTCTGTCTACTGATTGTTTTGTTGATCACCAGTCAGTACTAGTAGGTACGGTCATTCCATCTGTCTACTGATTGTTTTGTTGATCACCAGTCGGTACTAGTAGGTATGGTCATTCAGTCTGTCTACTGATTGTTTTGTTGATCACCAGTCGGTACTAGTAGGTACGGTCATTCAGTCTGTCTACTGATTGTTTTGTTGATCACCAGTCAGTACTAGTAGGTACGGTCATTCAGTCTGTCTACTGATTGTTTTGTTGATCACCAGTCAGTACTAGTAGGTACGGTCATTCCATCTGTCTACTGATTGTTTTGTTGATCACCAGTCGGTACTAGTAGGTACGGTCATTCAGTCTGTCTACTGATTGTTTTGTTGATCACCAGTCGGTACTAGTAGGTACGGTCATTCAGTCTGTCTACTGATTGTTTTGTTGATCACCAGTCAGTACTAGTAGGTACGGTCATTCAGTCTGTCTACTGATTGTTTTGTTGATCACCAGTCAGTACTAGTAGGTACGGTCATTCAGTCTGTCTACTGATTGTTTTGTTGATCACCAGTCGGTACTAGTAGGTACGGTCATTCAGTCTGTCTACTGATTGTTTTGTTGATCACCAGTCGGTACTAGTAGGTACGGTCATTCAGTCTGTCTACTGATTGTTTTGTTGATCACCAGTCAGTACTAGTAGGTACGGTCATTCAGTCTGTCTACTGATTGTTTTGTTGATCACCAGTCAGTACTAGTAGGTACGGTCATTCAGTCTGTCTACTGATTGTTTTGTTGATCACCAGTCGGTACTAGTAGGTACGGTCATTCCATCTGTCTACTGATTGTTTTGTTGATCACCAGTCAGTACTAGTAGATACGGTCATTCCATCTGTCTACTGATTGTTTTGTTGATCACCAGTCAGTACTACTAAAGTCTGTGAGGTCAGAAAGCTCGGTAGAAAGGGGAGCAGCAAATTTAAACCCAATGACAATCTGCACAGGAAATGACAGTAACAGAACGAATTAGGCAAGTTGGTGCTATCGGCAGAGATGGGCCATTTTTTCCTGAGATTATTGTCCCTATTACTATCTGATTGATTCATCGCATCATTAATCCTATGCTGTAGGTTGATGAAAAAAATACTAGTTTTTTTCTGTTGTTGAAATCCTTCTCGTTGAGATGCATACCTTCCAAGATTTAATTCATCAGTGATTAACGAGTAAGCTACTTTAAATAGGGTTGATTGTTTGTTGTTCACTTCTTACTTATCCACTGCAGGAAGTATGCATATTTCTCTTTATTATATTCTAGCCTGTGAATTATCGCAAATTATCTAAAAGTTATTTCTCGATATCTATTGACTCGATAGATATCGAAAAATATTCCTCAGTAGCTTCCTAAATGACGTCATGCTATGCTGCAGTATGTCGCCTTGAAGGAACAATCAGCTGATCTTTGTTATTGGTTTGAAACGTATGCATTTCTCATCGAGTTAGGCTGAATATTATGCAATGAAATATCTGGTAGCATATAATAAAAAAGAAAATCTACTTTATTTTAGTCAGTATCTGGAATTATCTCACGAGTGTGGACCTGCAAGTTTTATTTTTAGCCCGAGTGAAAAATATTTTCAGGTCCACACAAATTTTTTCAGTAGCTTCCTAAATGACATTACTCTTCAGTGCATGACGTCACCTTGAACGTTGCCTTGAAGGAACGATCAGCAGCTTATTGTTATTGTCTTGAAACTGTTTGCAGTTGAATTGGGCTGAATATTGCACAGTAAATGTCACGTAGCATATAATAAAAGCGAAATCTATGCTGTTTTAGTGAATATCAGGAATTATTTCATTCGTGTGGACCTGAAAGTATTATTTTTGACTTTCAGGTCCACACTCATGAGATAGTTCCTGATATTCACTAAAACAGCATAGATATCCTCTATTTATCTCAGATGATGAGTTGTTTTTTAATGTATATTCATGTCATATGTTCATTCAAGCATTTGATATTGTGAAAAATAAAATTGCACCTCAAATAGTAAAAGAGAGCCAGTGTGTTTAAAAGTAAACAGGCCATTGTGAGGTCTCCTCAAGCTTCCCTAATTTAACATGCATCACCTTGCTGAGGGGTGTGAGTTTTAACACCCCTATCGATTTTGAGAATCTAATTAATGTTCAATCGATTACCAAAAATGGCCACTGACCGATTACTGTGTATGTGAGCTCACAAACGGCCGATTCCGATTGTAATACTGTGCACTACTGGACAAGTCGAAGCTTGCAAAGAACTACATTAAATTGAACATATTTTTCTGTGTTAAACTCCGTTGACTCCTGTCCAGTAAAATTATCAGTCGCACACACATGGGAGGTAAACGTGGCTCTCAGAGCCACGTTTACCACCCAAGTGCATGCAACTAGTAATTTTTTCTGCGGCCTGAGTCAGTGAAGTGCAGCCTTCACTTTTCAGTTATGAACTGGCGATTGCTGGAAGTATGCTCAGTTGTAAGCTTTACATGTCATTGAACTTGTATATCCTGTAAAGGGGCGTCTAGAGAGATTAAGGATACATATTGTGGTGGTTCTTCAACTTTATTGAATGGTATCATTGACATCATTTTACATTAACAATTGAAAAATTGCAGAAGATAATAAAATGTGGTTAATGAAATATCACAAAATGCTTGAACCGATGTTGCAGGAGCATTGCTGTTGTCATCCGATTGCCCACAATTGGCCGATTGTGGTAGCCGGTTCTGATCATCAGTTGAACACTAAATCTAATGCCTCTGATGTATTCATATTCACCTTGAAATACATTAAAATTTGAGGTGTATTCATGCATACATTATCACTACTCTTTTACCAGATTATAAACTGCAAAAATTCAATTTTATTACTTTTTGATGCCCCAGCCCTTCCCTCTATTCCTGTCAAAAACACCTCTGATATGCTTTGATCAGTTCACATCAAGTGTGGTTTATCTTGAGTATTCAGGCAACTTTAATATTTGACTATTTAGAAATTATTTGTAGCACACAAGTTTTTATATTTTAAAATTGTCAGTGAAAATTCTTATGTAACATTTGTTTGCAGGAAAGAGCTTCTGAAGAAATGAAGTTATTGAAGGAATTATCAGAGACACATGATCGAAATATCATTCAGGAAACCAAGGTATGCCAACTTATTAGCTGCACAGTTTCTGTTTCCAAGCAGGAAATGGAGGGATGTCATTACCTGTACAATATATTTTCTGTATTAAGAAGGAATGTACATTGTCCAATGCAAAGACATGTCATTGGCTTGTATATTGTACTCTCTCCATCTAAAGATATGTCAGTAGCTGTACAATGTACTCTCTCCACCTAAAGATATGTCATTAGCTGTACAATGTACTCTCTCCACTTAAAGTTATGTCATCAGCTGTACAATGTACTCTCTCCACTTAAAGATATGTTATCAGCTGTACAATGTTCTCTCTCAACCTAAAGATATGTCATTAGCTGTACAATGTTCTCTCTCCACCTAAAGCTATGTCATAAGCTGTACAATGTACTCTCTCCACCTAAAGATATGTCATCAGCTGTACAATGTACTCTCTCCACTTAAAGATATGTCAGTAGCTGTACAATGTTCTCTCTCCACCTAAAGATATGTCATCAGCTGTACAATGTACTCTCTCCACCTAAAGATATGTCATCAGCTGTACAATGTTCTCTCTCCACCTAAAGATATGTCATCAGCTGTACAATGTTCTCTCTCCACCTAAAGATATGTCATTAGCTGTACAATGTTCTCTCTCCACTTAAAGATATGTCAGTAGCTGTACAATGTTCTCTCTCCACCTAAAGATATGTCATCAGCTGTACAATGTACTCTCTCCACTTAAAGATATGTCAGTAGCTGTACAATGTTCTCTCTCCATCTAAAGATATGTCATCAGCTGTACAATGTACTCTCTCCACCTAAAGATATGTCATCAGCTGTACAATGTACTCTCTCCATTTAAAGATATGTCATCAGCTGTACAATGTTCTCTCTCCATCTAAAGATATGTCATTAGCTGTACAATGTACTCTCTCCACTTAAAGATATGTCAGTAGCTGTACAATGTTCTCTCTCCACCTAAAGATATGTCATCAGCTGTACAATGTACTCTCTCCACTTAAAGATATGTTATTAGCTGTCAATGTACTCTCTCCACCTAAAGATATGTCATCAGCTGTACAATATTCTCTCTCCACCTAAAGATATGTCATTAGCTGTACAATGTTCTCTCTCCACTTAAAGATATGTCAGTAGCTGTACAATGTTCTCTCTCCACCTAAAGATATGTCATCAGCTGTACAATGTACTCTCTCCACTTAAAGATATGTCAGTAGCTGTACAATGTTCTCTCTCCACCTAAAGATATGTCATCAGCTGTACAATGTACTCTCTCCACTTAAAGATATGTCATCAGCTGTACAATGTTCTCTCTCCATCTAAAGATATGTCATCAGCTGTACAATGTACTCTCTCCACATAAAGATATGTCATCAGCTGTACAATGTACTCTCTCCACTTAAAGATATGTCAGTAGCTGTACAATGTTCTCTCTCCACCTAAAGATATGTCATCAGCTGTGCAATGTACTCTCTCCACTTAAAGATATGTTATTAGCTGTCAATGTACTCTCTCCACTTAAAGATATGTCATCAGCTGTACAATGTTCTCTCTCCATCTAAAGATATGTCAGTAGCTGTACAATGTTCTCTCTCCACTTAAAGATATATCATCAGCTGTACAATATTCTCTCTCCATCTAAAGATATGTCATTAGCTGTACAATGTACTCTCTCCACTTAAAGATATGTCATCAGCTGTACAATGTTCTCTCTCCATCTAAAGATATGTCAGCAGCTGTACAATGTACTCTCTCCACTTAAAGATATGTCAGTAGCTGTACAATGTTCTCTCTCCATCTAAAGATATGTCAGCAGCTGTACAATGTACTCTCTCCACTTAAAGATATGTCAGTAGCTGTACAATGTTCTCTCTCCATCTAAAGATATGCCATTAGCTGTACAATGTACTCTCTCAACTTAAAGATATGTTATTACTGGAACCTGCATTGGTCACATATAGAAAGGTGTCTCCACCACTGTCATCTTATGCAGTAGATGTTTCTATAAATAAACAATTCTCTAATGTTTTCACTTTCCCGACACCTCACAATTGCCAATGTGATTTGATGTTTTTGAAAATTTGATATATTTTTGATTTGTACATTTTTTGTGGCAATACAAATTGGACATATACAAGATATCTTTTATTTATTATTGACAAAAAACAAGTGCTAAGTTTGGAAAGTTGATTCTGTTTAACCCTTTACCTAACGAATCGGCCAAATCTGCTCATGTAATATGCAAATCCAGCTGTTGGAAAATATTATTTTTCAAAAACTCTCAACAAAAACATATTATGTTACCCCTGTTTTATATCTTTTACCTATCGGGTGTGGAGGCAATCTGTATTTTTATACTGTACCAATGACCCAGACTTAGCTGGTGCTAACTCTTAAATTCTAGGGCCAAACACAAATTTTGCCCCCCACCCCCCCCCCCCCCCCAATCCCAGACATTTGCATCAAAATCCAAAAATTAGATGTCCTATGTGGTCCTCCATACTTTTATACTGCACATGCACAGTGTCAAGGAAGTCCGAAATTGGAGCAAAATCCTCATTCTTTGTTTGGCCCTTCAATCAATAACATCTCACTGATATCTGTGCTTATAATCTCAGTTAAAATGATGCCAGACACAAAATCATGAAAGAAATGGTGGATCTAAGGATGAAATAAGAGGATAAGAGGAAGAAACAGTGGAAGGATGTGCTCAGGGCTGTAACTTATAATTTTTATGCACAATTATTTCATGTTCCCTAATTTCGGGGCATGGGCCTGATATTTACATTCTTGTTATGAAATTTCCATTGTTTGTTCAGTGTTTCCTCTCTCCCTTTCCTTAATACCCCCTTGCTATTCTCCTATGCTTTTGGCATAATTTTTAGCTCAACTTTGGCGAAGCCAAATTTGAGCTTATGCCATGGCCAGTTGTCTGCCTGTCCATCTGTCGATCTGTCCGTCAACAATTCAATACGGCTTGGGCTAGAGGCCGTATTTATGAACCGATCTTTACAAAACTTCTTGGGTACCTTTGTTATGACTGTGGGACGAGAACGAGTGTTTTGGGGTCTGATCCGAAATTCAAGTTGGCCGCCAGCTGCCATTTTGTACCGACGATGCAGAAATCTTTTTTGTACAGAACTTCCATATGAAAGTGCTGATTTGAATAATTTTTTGTATGAATGTTTAGTACCATGGGATACATCACATATAATACGGGTTTTTTTCTCGTACGTAAATTATGCAAATTAGACTAACTTTGATGTATTTAGTGTTACTTTCAGCACTGTAAGTGCAAATGCCAATACGGCTCGGTCTAGAGGCCGTATTTATAAACCGATCTTTACGAAACTTCTTGGCTACCTTTGGTATCACCGTGGGACGAGAACGAGTGTTTTGGGGTGCAGTCCGAAATTCAAGATGGCCGATGGCAGCCATTTTGTACAGAATTAGGTGCAATCAGATTTTTGCACAGAACTTCCATATGGAAGTGCTGACTTGAATAATTTTTTGTGTGAATGTTTAGTACCATGGGATACATCACATATAATACAGGTTTTTTTCTTATGCAGAAATTATGCAAATTAGATGAACTTTGATTTTTTCAGTGCTACTTACACACAGTAAGTGCACATGTCAATACGGCTCGGGCTAGAGGCTGTATTTATCAACCGATCTTCACGAAACTTCTTGGGTACCTCTGTTATCACCTTGGGATGAGAACGAGTGTTTCCGAGTGTGGTCCAAATTTCAAGATTAGGTCTAATCAGTTTTTTGTACACAACTTCGAAACGGCTCAGGCTAGAGGCCGTATTTATGAACCAATCTTTACAAAACTTCTTGGGGACCTTTGTTATCATAGTGGGATGAGAACGAGTGTTTTTGGGTGTGGTCCGAAATTCAAGATGGCCACCAGCAGCCTTTTTGTACCAAAATTAGTGCAATCAGTCTTTTGTACAGAACTTCTGTATGAAAGTTCTGATTTGAATAAATTTTTGTAGGAATGTTTAGTAAAATGGGATACATCACATACAGTACAGGTTTTTTCTCGGGCAGAAATTATGCAAATTAGATGAATTTTGATTTATTTAGTGCTACTTATACACTGTAAGTGCACATGTCAATACGGCTCAGGCTAGAGGCTGTATTTATCAACCGATCTTCACGAAACTTCTTGGGTACCTTTGTTATCACCTTGGGACGAGAACGAGTGTTTCTGAGTGCGGTCCAAAATTCAAGATGGCTGCCAGTGGCCATTTTGTACCGAAATTAGGTCCAATCAGTTTTTTGTCACAACTTCTATACAGCTTGTATTTATGAACTGATCTTCACAAAACATTTTGTACCGAAATTAGGTCCATTCAGTTTTTTGTCACAACTTCTATACAGCTTGTATTTATGAACTGATCTTCACAAAACTTCTTGGGTACCTTTGTTTTCACCTTGGGACAGGAATGAGTGTGTTTTGGGGTGCTTTTGTTATCACTGTGCTATGAGAACAAATATTTTGGGGTTCAGTCAGACCCACTCTGGGACTCAAAGATTTCTTTTCTATTTAGCATCTGACTGTCACCAACCTTTCCAATACTTTACCTATATATTTATTACAGGCTACGGTCAGTATTTATGTACAGACCGTTACAATACTTTATATGTACATTTGTTATCAGGTCATTACCTAGATGTTTGTCATTGCTGTGTCACATACTATACATGTACATGTCTTAACAAGTTGAGCTACAGTGTCATTGACACTTTCATTGTAATTATTTTTACTGAAATTTCTTGGGAGTTTTGGCTTGGTAACAGAATGTTTATTCTGTTTTTCCCCATGGTTACGTCCTCACCCTAGGGTGGTTAGGCATTTCGGTCATGCATCTACCATCCGATGTACTGCAGTTTCTTCTCAGTAAGCCTCTGTTTTACATCGGATAGTGTTAAAATTGGTTACTGATTTTGGGCCATATTTTCAGTGCCTGGAGTCTTGTTTCCAGTTTTTATTCACTTTTGTTTACATTGACAACGGTTACTTCTGACAGTGATTCCTTGTCTTCTATTTGTCCTGCTCATAGCCAGATACATTAATATTGTCCGTAAGTGTAACATTAATTTTTAGACATGTTTTAAAATTTTTGTTCACACTTAGGCTTTTTGGGGATCCATTTGGGCTCATCGTTCCCATTGGGAACTTGGGCTCATCTTGAAATTTTTCGAAAATTTTTTTTTCTTTTAAATTAAATTTTTGAAATGTTTGTAATGGATTATTATTATTATGTATCTTTATTTTCAAGGGTTGGTGCAAGTACGATGACTGTTTAATATTTTTTCAAAATGAAAAAATATTGTTCAATTGTAAATCAGGGAAGTCTCCTTCTGATTCTCATGTGCATTGTATTTGCTGTAGTCTGTGTACTCGCACTAATTCTCCATTTCGGATGACAAATGTTGGAGACGTGTGTCACAGTATATTGTTAGTGGTGAGAGGTCCATGCCGGTCCTCTCTCCACAGGGTCACTCTAGTTTTTTCAGTCTCTTTTTCAGAGGAACAAGAACAGGGTGATGTTTCCGTGATGTCTTCAAAAGTGTGCTTCGGTTGTCGCAATAATGAGCTAGCGGCAAAGTGCTCAAGGAAATGCGGCAAGTGCCTAAGAGGTCCCTAGTAGGATCGATGGTTACTTGTCGCCCTCTAGCTCCCCCGGTGAAGCAATCATTAATGAAATGGTTGTGACGCCGGGTTCATCCGTTGCAGTCCAGGAGAGGAGAAGGGGTGTTCTGAGCACTATAATCTCGGTTCACCGCACACCCGGCGACGACGGGTCATAGGATGGAACGGAGGAAGCCAGTCAGTCCGGTAGCTAGCTCGTCCAGGTCTACCCAGACCGTGAGCGAGAGAGGCCCCCCTCTCTCTTACAACAACATCTGGGCCCAGATGTTGTATGTACGTTCGTCAGTCAGTCGGAGCAGACGTCCACTCCTCCTTCTCGGGACGCTCCTTCGTATAGACAGTCCGACGCGGCTTGTCTATTGGCTTCCTCATCCTCACGTCAGCACACACGCCCGCACCTTGGCTATGTGACTGCAGATATCCAGCCTGCTTTGCTGACCAGGAATTCCACGTCGACCAGGTCACACCATCCGCTAACCAAGGACACGAGGCCTTTCCAGTCAGGACGTTTGCATATGAGAAGTATGCAGGTATTAATGCCCAGGAGCTTCCAGCGGCTAATTTACGTAAAACCATGGCTCCACAGGTCTCCGTGACGGACTTGCTATCAGAGATAGCTCAATTCATCACAGCATCCCAGCAGCCATCAGAAACTTTTTCAGAAAAGAAACTGGCTGAGGAAGCTGGGTCGGTTCGCTCCCCTGCGGAGTCAGAAAGGGACGACCGAGGTTCTCATGTGGTCCAGTCGGTTGATTTTAGCTGAAATTTTCCCTTTCCAAACAACTTAAGGTGGCCGTAGATTTCATCCGGAAACACCTTTCAGAAGTTATTTCTCTGGACCAAAATGCTGCGTTACCTGATAAGAGACTGATAGCATCACTGAACTCAGACTTATTCGGCCGGAATAGGGACATTGCGCCTGAGTTTCTGACCCAGTGCAGAAAGGTCACGCGGACATTTGAACTTCTTAGTGACGCTATATTCAAGCTAGCCACTAAGACTGGCAAATCCGGTTTCTTATCGTCTCATGCTCTACAGCTGCCTTTCATCAATCATAGAAATAGATTTGAAACGGCAGGACAGGGCATGCCAAGAGTTCCTCTGCATTTAGACGACCAGGTAGACGACTTGGAGTTGTCATTGCCGGCGTCTATGTTGATTTATTCAAGTTCGCTGGTGGCGACTATCTCATCTAACAGAATCAGTTTAGACGCATTTTACGCAGATCACCTTACCAGAGTGTTATCATTACGTCTCGAAGGAAAAGAATTCCAGGATGTTCAAAACTTCCTTGAGAGTTCTTTCGAGGGCCATAGCATATTCTACATATAACTCCACCCTTTCAGTGGCAATCTGGAGTTAGTCAGACGTGATGCTGTCCTGGCTGCATCCACAAGAGTGGATAGTAAGGTGAAAAACTCTCTTCCAGTGCTCTGGTCTCAGGAGAGCTTCTCTTCGACGGTAAGCTTTCTATAATCTATCAACAGATTACTAAGAAAGCTTCAGATTCTCTGCTTTTAAGTCCGCTTTGAAAAAGTCGGACTCAGCAGAGAGGAGTAAGGCAGGCACTTCGGGGGCGAATATGTCCAAGGGAAGTTCCTATAGAGGATCTAAGAAGGCCTCTATGTCTTACTCCGGAGACAGTCAGAGTAGCGACTGAGGTAGGGGTCATAATGCTGGCTGAGATACTGCTCAGACGTCCTTAGGTCGACTGGGTGAGGTGCAGGTCGTGGAGGACGTGGTTTCTCCTCCCGCAAGCCTTGCAGTGCCAGGAGGTGATGGTCTAAACCTCTTTTGCGTTTCACTGGACGGAAGGCTGTCGAGATTCCTAACCAATTGGTTGTCTATTACGGACGACCCATGGGTGCAAGAGGTTATTTCCGAAGGTCTAAAACTTTCCTTCAAGGAAAAACCTCTGTTAACTCGGAAGTCCACTTTCGACAAGAATGCTATTGATGTCGTAGAAAACTAGGAATCTTCAGGTTTCTACAGTCACCTGTTCCTGATTCCAAAACCAGACGGCTCGTTTTGTCGAGTTATAGATCTGAGCTGGATATACAAGCTGATCGTGGCTCCGAAATTTTATATGGAGACCATCCGATCGGTCAGAGCGAGCATTCGAGTGAATGATTATGCTGCAAGCATAGATCTCAAGGATGCGTACTTTCACATCATTGTACATCCGGCGTTCAGAAAGTATCTTCGCTTCGCTGTCCTAGGAGTCGTTTATCAGTTCCGAGCAGTGTGCTTTGGTCTGAATCTAGCGCCCTGGACCTTCACTCAAATAATGAACTCGGTAATGACTCATTTCTGAGCTCATTCGTCTGTGGTAACGTCGGCCTACTTGGTCGACATTCTTCAGAGGTACAGCAACAAGTTAACGCTTCAGAACGATGTTCAGAGTCTGCTTCAATTGTTCCGACATCTCATTTTGTTTCATAGTAAATGAGAGGAAGTCGGATCTAGTGCTGTCCAAGTCATTCACCCACATGGGAATGAGCTTCGTGACGTACAACAATCTCGTTCGTCTGCTGTTAACCAGAGCGAAATTAGTCAGTTGTTATGCTCGCTTTTGTCTTCACTCAGATGTAGTAACCGCGAGAGAATTCATGAGACTGACAGGTTTGTGCGGAGCCGCTGCGGATCTTATTCCGATGGGGCGGCTACGCACTCGTCCACTCCAGATATTTTTTACTCAGAATTGGAGTATGAAGACTCATTTGCTCGAAACGAGCATCGTCTTGTCGAATCAAGTGAAACAAGAGATTCAGACTTTGGCAGATATTCAGAGGTTAACTCGGAGAGTACCACTGCAACTGCCGATCCGATTTTTACGATAATGACGGATGCGAGTCAAACAGGTTGGGGCGCAACTTTGAGCCCAACAGATTCGAGGTGCCTGGGTCTTTTGGATCCGCAGTTCCTAAACAAGCACATAAACATCAAGAGATGATGTCAATTTGGCTTGCGCTACATCAGTGGATGAATATTATTCAGAATCCGCATGTTCAATTCCGTCCGACTATTCGACAGTAGTAGCATATATTCGGAACCAGGGAGGCACTCATTCCATTCCGTTGTTCAATCTAACAGAAAGAATCCTTCTGTTTGTCCTAGAGCATCAAGTTCTTCTATCGTTCCATCATATTCCGGGTCATCTGAACGTTCTAGCGGACTCCCTTTCTCGGAAAGGTCGTATGTTGCCGTCAGAATGGACTCTCAACAAACGAGTATTCAATCAGATTTGCTACCAATGGGATCGTCCTATGATAGACTTATTTGTGACGCATCTCAACAATCAGTTGCAGACGTGTGTGTCGCCATGCCCAGATCCTCGAGCGTTTGCAGTAGACGCCCTCTCGATCTCTTGGGACGGAATGGTAGGATACGCGTATCCTCCAACTCTGTTGATTCAACAGATATTGCTAAAAATCAAGCAATCTCTCTGCAAGATTCTGTTGGTAGCATCTCTGTCACCCCAGAGACCATGGATAAATCTACTCGGGTGTCTGTTGTGGGACATTCCGCAGAAGCTTCCTCCACGGGAGGACCTTCTTTCGCAGGGGAAATCGCGCACACTGCATCACAACCCGCAAGGTCTCGACCTTCATGCATTTCCGTTGTGTGGTCCTTCTTGCTCGGCAAGCATTTTACAGGACGAGCAGTGGATGCAATTTCTAACTGTAGGAGGACCTCCTCTTCGCTAAATTATGCTGCTAAGTGGAAGGTTTTCTCTCGATGGTGTAGGGATCATTCTGTTGATTTTTATGATCCCTCCATTCCAGACATTGCTAATTTTCTGGTCTACTTGTTTGACAAGATCAAATTGCAGCCAATAACTATTAAGGGTTATAGGTCTATGCTATCAGATACCTATGCTCATCATGATAGCTTACAGATTGGATCTAATGTCTCTTTATCTAAGTTAGTGAAAAACTTTTCAATAAATAGACCTAGAACCCTTAGGTTAATTCCTAAGTGGAATTTAGCTTGGGTTCTTCTGAAGCTAAAAGAAGCGCCATTTGAACCTCTTGATACAGTGGATTTCAAATACTTATCTTATAAGACAGCTTTTCTCTTAGCCTTCTCTTCTGCTAGAAGAGTTAGTGAGCTTCAAGCACTATCTGTTGATGATTCTCACTATCGTAGTGTTGGTAATACTATTACATTGACTACTAATGTTGGATTTTTGGCTAAGAATCAGGCTTCTAATAAGTACCCTGAACCTATTGTTATTAAGGCTCTTCCGTCTTCAGACGGTCATAGGCCTTTGCTTTATCCAGTCAGAGCTATACGTATTTACAAACGTAGATCTGAGTTTATCAGAAAGGGACGTAAGCGTTTCTTTCTGTCTTTGCTGCCTAATAGAAAGGACATTATGGTCCATTCTGTTGCAAGGTGGATTCATTTAACTATCCGTACTGCTTGTGAAAAATTATCTTCATCTCAGCAGTCTGTGCTTAAGGATGGGGGGAGGGGGGGGGGTGTGGGGGGGGGGGGGTGGGATGGTGTTCCCTTATAACACCTGCTTTATAGTGAAAAGCAAGGGAATACCTCCTCTGGAATCAGTAATTCCGAGTCGGTGCCGGGATGGTTTTAAAGTGTAAAGCTAATGTCTATCTCATTTATGTAATATTTTTAGCTCAACTTTGACGAAGTCAAATTTGAGCTATTGTCATGGCCCGTCGTCCGTCTGTCCGTCTGTCTGTACGTCAACAATTGGCTATGGCTCGGGCTAGAGGTCGTATTTATGAACCGATCTTTACGAAACTTCTTGGGTACCTTTGTTATGACCGTGGGACGAGAACGAGTGTTTTTGGGTGTGGTCCGAAATTCAAGATGGCTGCCAGCCGCCATTTTGTACCGATGATGCAGAAATCTGTTTTTTGTACAGAACTTCCATATGAAAGCTCTGAGTTGAATAATTTTTTGTATGAATGTTTAGTACCATGGGGTACATCACATATAATACGGGTTTTTTTCTCGTGCGTAAATTGTGCAAATTAGAGTAATTTTGATGTTTTTTGGTGTTAATTTCAGCACTGTAAGTGCAAATGCCAATACGGCTCGGGCTAGAGGCCGTATTTATGAACCGATCTTTACGAAACTTCTTGGGTACCTTTGGTATCACCGTGGGACGAGAACGAGTGTTTTGGGGTCCGGTCCGAAATTCAAGATGGCCGATGGCAGCCATTTCGTACAAAATTAGGTGCAATCAGACTTTTGCACAGAACTTCCATATGAAAGCGCTGATTTGAATAATTTTTTGTGTGAATGTTTAGTACCATGGGATACATCACATATAATACGGGTTTTTTTCTCGTGCAGAAATTATGCAAATTAGATGAACTTTGATATTTCAGTGCTACTTACACACATTAAGTACACATGTCAATACGGCTCAGACTTGAGTCTGTATTTATGAACTGATTTTCACGAAATGTCTTGGGTACCTTTGTTATCACCTTGGGACGAGAACGAGTGTTTCTGGGTGCGGTCTAAAATTCAAGATGGCTGCCAGTGGCCATTTTGTACCGAAATTAGGTCTAATCAGTTTTTTGTACACAACTTCTATACAGCTCAGACTAGAGGCCATATTTATGAACCAATCTTTACGAACCTTGTTGGGTACCTTTGTTATCACCGTGGGATGAGAGCGAGTGTTTTTGGGTGTGGTCCGAAATTCAAGATGGCCACCAGCAGCCATTTTGTACCAAAATTAGTGCAATCAGTCTTTTGTACAGAACTTCTGTATGAAAGTTCTGATTTGAATAAATTTTTGTATGAATGTTTAGTAACATGGAATACATCACATATTCTAAGGGTTTTTTTTTCGTGCAGAAATTATGCAAATTAGATGAACTTTGACTTATTCAGTGCTACTTGCACAATGTGAGCACACATGTCAATACGGCTCAGGGTAGAGGCTGTATTTATGAACCGATCTTCACAAAACTTCTTGGGTACCTTTGTTATCACCTTGGGACGAGAATGAGTGTTTCTGGGTACGGTCCAAAATTCAAGATGGCTGCCAGTGGCCATTTTGTACCAAAATTAGGTCCAATCAGTTTTTTGTCACAAGTTCTATACAGCTCGTATTTATGAATTGATCTTCACAAAACTTCTTGGGTACCTTTGTTTTCACCTTGGGACAGGAATGAGTGTGTTTTGGGGTGCCTTTGTTATCACTGTGCTATGAGAACAAATATTTTGGGGTTCAGTCAGACCCACTCTGGGACTCAAAGTTTTCTTTTCTAGTTTAGCATCTGACTGTCACCCACCTTTACAATACTTTACCTATACATTTGTTACAGGCAACGGTCAGTATTTATGTACAGACCATTACAATACTTTATATGTACCTTTGTTATCAGGTCATTACCTAGATGTTTGTCATTGCTGTGTCACATACTATACATGTGCATGTCTTTGTCTTGACAAGTTGAGCTACAGTGTCATTGACACTTTCATTAAAGTGTAGCTTGGTGTGAAGCATTTGTATATGTCACGTGTCATACGAGCGTTAATATACAATCCTTGGACACTTTTAAGTGAGTATAATGAGTCTCATTCTCTGGACTATCTTTATTTATTGGCTTTCCTTTAATAATTAGTATAATGGGTTATACTGGATGTTAATAGAGATCATTGATGTTATTGTGCTCAGTTACGGAATGGTAATGTGTCTTTCTTTTTTAGTATAAACAAGAAAGATACATGTAAAGCCTTTTCTCTTCTCCTTGAGGGGATAATTCTGTTTACATGTAATTGAGTCTATTGGATTATCCTTTATGTCCTAGGCCCTCCAGCCTTTTTTTCTGTTCTGCTAAGTCTGGGTCATTGGTACAGTATAAAAATGTGAAACAATTTATAGTAATTTATATATTTTTTATACTTACCAATGACCCAGACGGGGACGGCCCTCCCATGAGTTGGGAACTCATACCTCACCGCTGATTACATAACGCTTACCAGGCACTGGTTGTAAGAATGAGGATTTGGCTCCAATTTCGGACTTCCTTGACACTGCGCATGCACAGTGGATACAAGTATGGAGGACCACATAGGACATCTAATTTTGGGATTTTGATGCAAATTTTGGGGATTGGGGAGTGCAAAATTTGTGTTTGGCCCTAGAATTTAAGAGTTAGCACCAGCTAAGTCTGGGTCATTGGTAATTATAAAAAATATATAAATTACTATAAATTTTTTAACTTTCTCTCACCATACACAGCAAAGTTCTTGTCAGGATTCATTTCCACTTGATAACAATTATTCACTCGAATCTCATTGTTTCCCTAATATATTCTTGAACTGCACTAAATATACTGGTGTTTTCCAAGGCTGTTTTCTCCGGATCCCTATATAACATAAGAGTGATATAAGCGGTGTGGCTCAGTTTTGTTAGAAGCGAATTCCTTTGTTCTGTATGTAGAGGACACATTAGTAAATAGTGCTCAGTGTCTTCATATAAATGACCACAGCTACAAGAAGCATTATCACTTATAAATCTATCAAATTTATGTCTGTTTAAATCACTACAATTTAAATACAGCTTCGTGTGAAAGTTCCTTCTGCCACCCACATACTAAAACCCAGGGATGACATTGTCGAGAATTGCAAGTTTCTTCTAAAATTGATCTACAGAAGTACAGTTCTGCAGATCTGCACTTAAGCTGTTCCAAAGTTTTACCGCTGATGGCAGAAACGTGTTAGAAAACCTGTTGGTGTTGCATTTAATTTCCCTTAACAAATTCGAAGATCTTAGTGGATAATAAGTCAATTCTGATGCAGGTTGCAGAATGAGCAGCCTAATGTGGTTTGGCATGTTCGTAAACATTATTTTATACAAAGCTACTCTTTGAGTGGTATGAAACCAGATTCTCTGTAAATAAGTTGATGACTTATCCCCCTAGTTACCACTATTATAGTTCATAGAGCATCCAATTGTAGATTTTCTAGGAGTGTTGATTTAGTCTCTGTGCAACCATCCCATATAACATCGGCATAATCAAACAGCGGGAGAATGAAGTAATGATATAGAGTTTCCAATGCGTGTCTGGACAGTCTGTATTTTAAGCTTCTTAGACAGTTTATCACAGGTCTGACTTTATTTATAAGATTCTCTATATGTGAATCCCATTGTCCTGTTTTTGAAAAGATCAACCCAAGATGATTTTGAGTGCCCGTCTCTTCTATTTGCTGTCCTAGGAGGTAAAGATGGGGGCGAAGCATGGGATTTACTCTATTTGAAAGGTACAGCGATTTAGTCTTTAGTGGATTAAATATGACTTGCCATGTTTTAGACCACTGGGCAATTTTTCTCAGGTCATTATTCAAAACTTCTGCTAATTTTGCATCTTCGATTACTAGACAAAGTGTTGTATCACTGGCATAAGGTCTAATGTTGGAAGTAATATCTTTAACAATATCATTTATGTAAATATTAAACATAAGTGGGCCTAAAACGGATCCTTGTGGCATGCCAGCTTTAATGATTTAATTTTTGGACTTCTGCCCATTTACGACTACATACAGTGAAACCTGTCTTCAGCAACCACTGTTGTCAGCGACTACCTGCCATTTACGACCACACTTTCAATGCACCGATCATTTTCACTCTATAATGACACTGCCGTCAACGACCACCTCCCAGACGTGACCAGCGACTGCTGATTTTAGACCGAAGTTACAATTTTTACCTGTTATGAGCGTCCACTTTTGTAAAGAGTGACTTAGTTCAAGAACGGTTTCATGCCTGAACATCACAGCAGTTGACATTATGACATTCAGTTGACAATGTGGTTATATTTTGGTGATTAACAACAAATTAAAATTATATTTGTTTACTTACGATGTCTTGTTCATTTGTTATCCATATTATCAATAAATCATCAATCTTGTATACATTTAATGTCACTTCATTTGTTTCACTCAACACGAAACACTAAAAAGTTTCATATTTTTATACTGTACCAATGACCCAGACATAGCTGGTGCTAACTCTTAAAAATGTAGGGCCAAACACAAATTTTGCCCCCCAATCCCCCAAATTTGCATCAAAAACCAAAGAAAACATGTCCTGAATGGCCCTCCATACTTCACCTCTACTGCGCATGCGCAGTGTCAAGGACGTCCCGAAATTGGCGCCATTAATCATTCTTTGTTTGGCCCTTCATCAGTTAACATCTGACTGATCTTTGTGCTTGTAAATCTCAGTTTAAATGATGCCAGACACATAAATATTAGAGAAATGGTGATTCTAAGGAGGATATAGAAGGAAGAGAGGAAAAATGAGTGACAGAAAATATTCAGGGCTGTAACTTAAAATTTTTTAATGAAATTATGTTAAGTTACCTATTTTCGAGGCAACAGCCTGTTGTGGTCATTCTTGTTATCAAGTTACACTGCTTGTTCAGTGTTTTCCCCTCTCCCTTTCCTTTAAGTCCCCTCTTGCTATTCTCCCATGCTTTTGGCATATTTTCTGTAATATTATTACTAAAATTTCTTGGGAGTTTTAGCTGGATAACAGAATGAATTCTGTTCTTTTCCCCATGTTTACGTCTTCACCTATGGGTGGTTAGGCGTAGTGTTCTGCATCTACCATCTGATGTTCTGCAGTTTCTTCCCTGGAAGTCTCTGTTTTGCATCAGATAGTGTATTATTGGTAACTGATTTCGGGCCAGGGTGCCTGGAGTCTTGTTCTGGTGTTTTTGCACTTATTGTTTACATTTACAACAGCCCTCTGTGTGAGGGGGGATTTCTTGAAAATAATATCTTGATGTTAATTTAATCATAACTAGATACATTATTATTGTTCGTAAGTGTTGCATAAATTTTTTAAAATATTTTTAGAATTTTTGTCTACACTTAGGCTTGGGATCCATTGGGGCTCAACGTTACTTTTCAGAAACTTGGGCTGTTCTGAAAAAATATTTTTTCAAAATTTTTTGATTTCAATTATTTTTTCTATGTTAATGGATCATGTTATTATGTATTTTGATTGTCAGGGGTTGGTGCGAGTACTAGGACTTTGTTTTCTTTTCACAATGAAAGGATATTGTTCAATTGTAATAAGAGGAAATCTTCCTCTGACTTTCATAATCATTGTATAATGTAGTCAGTGTGCTCGCACTAACTCCTGTTCTGTATGTGTTAATTTCGATGACAACATGGGAAGCGTGTGTCACGGTATGTTAGTGGGGAAATGGCCATTCCGGTCCTTTCCCCGCAGGGTCACTCTACTTTATCAATCTCTATTTCAGACGATCAAGAACAGGGTGATGTATCCGTGATGTCTTCCAAAAGTGTGCCTCCGTCGTCACAATTAATGAAGAGCTAGCGGAAAAGTGCTCATGTAAATACGTCAATTGCCTAAGAGGACCCTAGTAGGTTCGACGGCCTTTGACGTCCGCTAGCTTGCCCGGTGTAGCGTCCATTCATCGAATGGTTCGGCAGCCGGGTTCGTCCGTTGCGGTCTAGAAGGAGTTTTGGGTGATGTAAATCAACAAAATGCACACCCAGTGATGGTGGATTAGAGGAGAGAACGGAGGAAGCCTTTTAGTCCGGTTCCTAGCTTGTCCATGTCCATCCTGAATGCGAGCGAGAGAGGCCCCTCTCTTGTACAACATCTGGCCCCAGATGTTGTGGTACAAAATGTTTCGCATTCGGAGCATACGTCCGCCGCTCGGGACGCTCCGATATATAGTCAGTCCGGAGAGACTGTCAATAAGGCTTCCTCATCCTCATGGTAGCGCACACGACTGCTCTTGGCTACGTGACCTCGGATATCCAGTCAGCTTCGCCAGTCAGAAAATCATCGGCGACCAGGTCACACCATCCGGTAGCCAGGAACACGAGGCCTGTAGACTCCGGACGTTCGCATAAGTAAGTATGCGGGAGTCAACGTACACGGAGCTTCCAGCGGCAAAGCATCGTAAGACCGCTACTGCACAGGCCTCGGTGACGGACGTGCTATCCCAAATAGCACAGCTTATCACAGCATCCCAGCATCGACAGAATCTCTGTCGCATCATGTATTATCCAATGACGCTGGGTCGGGACGCGCCGCGGAAGCGGGTACGGACGTCTGAAAATTTCGTCCGGTCCGACGGGATGCCGAAAGGGATTCGGAGGATTTCGAGCTTTCCCTTTCGGAACAACATCAGCTGCTGTGTATGTCATCTGACTTATCTTCTAGAGGTTCTTTCGTCAGAATGCTGCGATGCCGGATAAGAAGCTGATAGCGTCAGTGGACACAGAAATTTTTGGTTCAGTTCAGGGACATCGTCCCTCAGTTCCGACACAGTCCAATAATGTCACACAAACTTTCGAATTATTGAACGACGCTATATATATATTATTATATTCTTGCTATTAACAAGCATGTCTGGTTTCTTGTTCGCAAAGTTACTGAGATGTCTTTCAAAAGTGTGCCTCTGTCGTCATAGATAATGAAGCGTTAGCGGCAATAATTGCTCATGGAATACGTCAATCGCCTAAGAGGTCCCTAGTAGGATCGACGGAGTTGACATTCGCTAGCTCACCCGGTGTAGCGTCCATTCATCGAATTGTTCGGCAGTCGGGTTCGTCCGTTGCGGTCTAGGAAGGAGATTTGGGTGATGCGAGCACTATAATAGACTTTAGTACACACCCAGTGACGACGGATTAGAGGACAGATCGTAGGAAGCCTGTTAGTCCAGTTCCTAGCTCGTCCAGGTCCGTCCGGGCTGCGAGCGAGAGGGGTCCCTCTCTCGTACAACAACATATGGGACCGGATGTTGTGGTACAATCATTTCGCATTCGGAGCATATGTCCGCTGCTCGGGACGCTCCGTTATATTGACAGTCCGAGAGACTGTCAATAATGCTTCCTCGAGTATCCGGCCAGCTTCGTCATTCAGTGATTCCACGGCGAACAGGTCACTCCATCCGGTAGCCAAGGGACACGAGGCCTATACACTCCGTTCGCTCGCATAATAGAAGTATGCACGGGGTAACGAACACGGAGCTTCCAGCGGCAAAGCATCGTAAGACCGCTTCTCCACAGGCCTCAGTGACGGACATGCTATCCAAAATAGCACAGCTTATCGCAGCATCCCAGCAAATGACAGATTCTCGGTCAGATCACGAATAATCCGACGGCGCTGGGTCGGTGCGCTCCGCTGTTGCATCAGGTACGGACGACCAAACACTTATAGGGTCCGACAGGATGGCGAAAGGGATTCGGACGATTTCGAGCTTTCCCTTTCGGAACAACAGAAGCTGCCATACATTTCTTCCGGCATTATCTTCCAGAGGTTGTTCCGTCGGACTACATTGCTGCGATGCTGGATAAGAGACTAATAGCATCATTGGACACGGAGTTTTGGATCGGTTCAGGGACATTGTCCCTGACTTGCTGACACAGTCCAATAATGTCATTAGAACATTCGAATTATTTAACGACGCTATATATAAGCTTGCTACCAAGCATGATAATCTAGTTTCTTGTCCGCAATGCTCTATTCTGCCTTTCATCAATTCTAGGGAATAATTTATATTGGCAGAACAGGGCATACCGAGAGTTCCTATGCATCTTGACGTCGAGACTGAAGACTGGGAATTATCTTTTTTGCCATCTATATCAATTCCAACCACGGTGTTGGAAACGACAATGATGTCTATTAGACTTAACTTAGACGCTTTATCATACGTAGACCACCCTACTGAGGCGTTATCATTACGTCTTCAAGAGAAAGAATTCCAGGATATGATCCTCAATGTGATTTCTTTCAAGGGCAGTAGTTTTTCCACGTATAACTCCGCCCTTCAGTGGCAACCTGGAGTTGGTTAGACGTGACGCAGCCCTAGCTATATCCACGCGCGTGGATAGTAAGGTGAAGAACTCTCTCAGAGTCGCTTCGGTCTCGGAGAAGCTTCTCTTCGACGGCAACCTTTCAGCAATCTATCAATTGCTCGATATACACGTTCTCTTGTCTATCAAGTGTAACAAGAGATTCAGACTGGAGCAAACATTCGGTGGTTGACTCAGAGAGTGCCACTGCAGTTGCCGGATCCGAGTTTTATGATTATGACGGATGCCTGTCAAACAGGTTGGGGTACAATATTGATCCCAATGGATTCGAAGTGCCAGGGTCTTTGGGTTCCGCAGTTTCTAGGCAAGCACTTAACTTCCAGAAAATGATGTTATTTTGGCTTGCACTATGTCATTGGATGAACATTATTCAGAAACGCATGTCCAAATCCTGTCTGATAATACGACAGTAGTTGCGTATCTCCGGAACCAGGGAGGCACTCATTCAATTCCGTTATTCAATTTAACGGAAAGAATCCTTCTGTTTGTTATAGTACACCAAGTTCTGCTTCGGTCCGTCATATTCCGGGTCGTCTGATTGTATTAGCAGACTCCCTTTCACATAAGGGTCACTTGTTGCCGTCAGAATGGACTCTCAACAAACAAGTATTCAATCAGATTTGCTATCAATGGGAGCGCCCAATGATAATTTATTTGCGACACAACTCACTATTCAATTGCAGACGTATGTGTTTGCATGTCCGGATCCCTGAGCTTATGTTGTTAACGCTCTATTGATCTAATAGGACGGAATGATAGGATATGCGTATCCTCCAGCGCTGTTGATTCAGCAAGTATTGCTAAGATAAACATCCACAATACAATTCTGTTGATAGCATCTCTGTCTTCACAGAGACCGTGGGTAAATTTACTCAGGTGTCTACTGTGGGACTTACCGCGAAAACTTCCTCCATGAGAGGATCTTCTTTCGCTGGGGAAATCGTGTCAACTTCATCACAACCCGCAAGGTCTCAACCTTCACGTGTTCCGTTGTGTGGTCATTCTTGCGGGGCAATCATTGTACAGGACGAGCTATGGACGCGATTTCTTACTGTAGGAGAACCTCTTCTTCGCTATACTATGCGGATAAAGTGGAGGCTCTTCCGTCGTTGGTGTAGGGATCATTATGTTGATATTTTTGATCCCTCCATACTAGACATTGCAACTTTCTAGTATACTTGTTTGACAAGATCAACTGCAGCCTGTTACTATTAAGGTTATAGGTCTATGTTATCTCATACCTATGCACTCTATGATAGTTTACAATTGAGTCTTATGTCTCTTTATCTAAGTCAGTTAGAAACTTTTCGATAAATTGACCTAGAATCCTTAGATTAAATTCCTATACGGAATTTAGCTTCGGTTCTTATTTAGCTAAGTAACCATTTGAGCCTCTGGAAACAGTAGTTTTCAAATTCTGACCTTTTAAGACAGTAATTCTGTTAGTCTTCTCTTTTACTGAGGAGTCAGTGAGCTTCATGCACTATCGGTGGACGATTCTCACTTTCGTAGTATCGCAAACACTTAGGTTGGATTTTTGGTTAAGAGTCAGGCTCCTAATAGTATCCGGAACCTATTGTTATTAAGGTCCTTCCGTCTTCGTACAGGCATAGGCCTTTACTTACTCTGTCCGGTTAGAGTTTACGTATTTATAAACAGATATCAGTTTATTAGTACGGACGTAAGCTTCTTCTGTCTTTGATGCCTAATAGAAGGACATTACGCTCCATTCTATTGCTAATGGATTCAATTAACTATCGGTACTGCTTATGGTATATCATTGACTCAGCAGTTTGTGCTTGAGATTTCGGCTCATGAAGTAAGAGCTCTTTATACATCTTGGGCTTACATTAATAGTGTCGCTATTATAGATTTTATGAAGGCTGCTCATTGGGCTCAGCCATCCACATTCATGAATTTTTATCTCAGAAATATTGAGTCTATTTCTGGAGGCCTCCATTGTTAGGTCTATTATCTACTGCTCAGAATGTCATTCACTTTACAGTTGCTACTATAGCTAGGTAGGCTTTCTGTTCCAGCAGTGACTCTGTCCTGCTGCCCTCTTCGCTCTGGGCTATTTGACCTAGGGCAAGGAGAAGGGTCACCTGTTTTATTATGAAAACAAGGGGATACCTCCTCCGGAGTTAGTAATTCTGAGCTGTTACTGGGATGGTTTTTAAGTGATAAGTTTATGTTTTTAAAATTCATTCAGGTCATAGTTTTTAAAGTATAGCTTTTGAATATATCACGTGTCAAACGGGCGTTATTATACAATCCTCAGACACTTTTAAGGAGTATAAAGAGTCTCTATTCTCTAGACTAACTTTATTTATTGGCTTACTTTAAAAATTATTAGTATAAGGATTATACTGGATATTGATAGAGTACATGGATGTTATGATGCTCAATTTTGGAAGGTGTTGTGTCTTTCTAATTTATCATAAATAAGAAAGATACATGTAAGGCCTAATACTCCTTTTCCCCTCGAGGGGATGACTCTATTTTATATAATTGAGCTTATTTGAACTTGCTGTATGTCCTAGGCCCTCCAGCCTTTTTACTATTCATCTATGTCTGGGTCATTGGTACAGTATAAAAATGTTAAAAAATTTATAGTAATTTATATATTTTTTTATACTTACCAATGACCCAGACGGGGATGGCCCTCCCAGGAGTTGGGAACTCATACCTCCCCGCTGAGTACATAGCACTTACCAGGCACTGGTTATAAGAATGATTAATGGCGCCAATTTCGGGACGTCCTCGACACTGCACATGCGCAGTAGAGGTGAAGTATGGAGGGCCATTCAGGACATGTTTTCTTTGGTTTTAGATGCAAATTTTGGGGATTGGGGGGCAAAATTTGTGTTTGGCCCTATATTTTTAAGAGTTAGCACCAGCTATGTCTGGGTCATTGGTAAGTATAAAAAATATATAAATTACTATAAATTTTTTAACTTTTTTGATATATTACAAAAATTTATCATAATTTCCCAATTCAGCACTTATTATATCAGTTTTGTTGTGGAGACCTCTAACATTGATGTGAACAATCTTTATTTCCCGGGATTAACTTCAATACCCCCACTTGTAAAACAGATGCATAAAAATCATTATACTTAAACCTCGAGGTCCAACCGGGCATAAAAGCATCACCAGGAGAACAGTATCGCGATTCAAAGTTGATTTATGTTTGCCTCGACCCCTGAAAAGCCCAATTCTCACGTGATAAGTCAATATATCGTCATCCATTAGGTACCATCAGTATACAGGTAATACAAGTTTGTGAGAATTGGTCTTTCATGATTTGCATTCTATTGTGAGATGAATGTGGTACATTTCTCAGGTCAGTTTCAGTGCAAAAACATTTTAAACAGAAAAGCAAAATGTAATTTAAAAAAGTTGATGGATGTCGTTTCATTTGAAATGTAAATGGTATCTGGGGGGTGCAGTATCAGAAATAAATTTAATGATGTCAATATTTCTTGCAAAAATTACATGTTATAAGAAGATAGGATTTGGGGCATAGAAATCAAAATTGCTCAATTAACTGGTTCACTGCTAGAAGCCACCACCAGGGCCTTCAGAAAAATGATGGCACCAGAGCAGCAGCCAATAACCTCCTTGCCCATATTTCATATTCAGTCAAACGCAAATACAATTTTGTTTATATAAATCTGTTCTATTACAAACCATTGGAGAGTGCTTATGGGCACTCTCCAACAATTTGTAACAAAACCAATTTTGAATAACTAATTTAGACCACCAATTATGGACATCAAAAACCACCATTATGTTGCCATCATTTTCCAGCGAAGTTGTATGCATATCCAAAGAATACAGTTACATGTAAGTGTCAAATATATTTCCCACGAATAGTATCATTTGGTAATGTAGTATATAAAATGATAAAACTTTTCTTTGAGTCATTTAATTTTGGAAAGACCTATTCAGCGATCAAAGCTAGAAGAATTTAAATCGAGGAAACACTCAATTACACCAAAGGGAGCTCGGTGGCTCAGTAGGTACATGTAGAGTTGCAGGCTGCAAGCTGACAGCCAATGAACAGTAGCAGAGATAGCTTTTCACAGAGGGAGGGGCAAGCTCCAAATTTTCTGACAAATCATCACAATATTTCAACAAATTTCTGATTCAGCAACCAAATTTCTACAGTTTTGGTAGCCAAAAGAGTGATTATTGAAAATTCACTCTAAAACATCTGTTTTAGTCAAAATATCAGTAATTGTCCTTTTATTTTGCTAAATTTACCCACAGAAGCCTCATAATTTTTCCAGCTAGCCAAACTTTTCTGACAAAATGTTTTTGGGGGGAGCTCCTCAGCTCTGTTACATAAGATGAAATAAATGCTCAATTTATCACTACAATACAGGAAAATCAACAAATTCCTGTTATTGATAACTCTTGTTAATATAATATTTTTCATTGGCAATTAACAGGGTTCTACTGTACTTTTTTCCAGATTGAAGATTTGTCAAGAAAATGTAAACATCAACAAGAACAGATATATGAACTCAAAGAACAGAACACACATTTACAAGCAGATCTTAAAATGAAGGCAACACAGTTTGATGGTAGGTAACACACATTTACACGCAGTACTTAAAATGAAGGCAATGCATTATGATGGTAGGAACACACATATTTTTACACAACGACCAATGGCCCAGACTTAGCTGGTGCTAACTCCAAAATATCGAGGGCCAAACACAAATTTTGCCCCCCCCCCCCAATCCCCAAAATTTGTATGCAAAACCAAAAATTAGAAGTCCTATCTGGTCCCCCATACATTTACTCTCTGCGCATGCGCAGATGCCAGGAAATGACCGGAATTGGCACAAACATCATTCTTTGTTTGGCCCTCTGTCAGATAATAACAAACTGACTTCTGTGCTTTTAAATCTCAGTTTATAATGATGCCAGACACAAATCAATGGTTAATTTGGTGGATCCAAGGACACAACTGGATAAAGGAAGGAAGAAACGGTGGTTTGAAACATTCAGGGCTGTAGTAATTTTATAATATTTATAATAATTAGTTCATGTTCCCCAATTTCGGGACATGGGCCTGAGATCATCATTGTTGATAAGGATTTTTCCACTGTTTGTAAGTATTCCTTCCCTATACCCTCCCTTGATCCCCCCCCCCCCCCCCCCCCCCCCCCCCCCCAGTTAAACTCTCAAGCTGTTTGGCTTGTTTTATTGAAATTTTTTATAAAATTTCTTGGGAGTTTGTGTTACACAGAATGTTTATTCTGTATATCCCCAGGGTTACATCCTCACCCTTAGGGTGTTCAGGCGTTTTGGTCATGCATCATACATCCAGTATGTTGTTTTTTCTTCTGATGAAGATCTTGCCTTACATCGGATAGTTCAAAAATCTGTTACTGACTTTGGGCCGTGTTGCCTGGGGTCTCGTTTCCGGTTTTCATTCTGACGTTGTTTACATAAACAATGCTCTTTTTATATATGTAGTTTCCTATTTATTATATGGTAGGTCTGTTGTAAGATACATTAAATATTCCGGTGGTGTAGCAGTTAATATTTGGATAGAAAAATAATTTTTGTCCACACTTGGGCTCTATCGGGATACATTTGGGCACTTCGTTCCCTTTGGGAACTTGGGCTCTTGTCCAAATTTTTCGAAAAATTATTTTTCGATTTATATTTTGAAAGTTTTTTGTTAAGTATCTTTTTATATTATTTAATGTGGAGTTGGTGGGAGTACGATCGACGTAGTTTGCTTCATTATGAAAGCATATTGCTCAATAAGCAAGGCGAGGAAGTCTTTCCTCTGATCTACATGTTGGTTGCCTTGCTTGTAGTCGATGTTGTCCCACTAATTCTTGTTCAACATGTGTCGCATGGGATGACAAACGTTGGAGACAGGTGTCACTGTACTTTGTTAGTGAGGGGCCACTGCCAGTCCGCTCGCGTTGAGAGGCCGCCGCAGGTCCTCTTGCCAAAAAGTCGCCCTAGTTGTTTAGTTTCTGTTTACAGAGGAACAAGAACATGGTGATGTTTACGTGACTCCGTCAGAGAGTGTGCTTCCGCCGTCACATTTAGATAGTCAATCAGAGGTAGTGGCTAAAGTGCTCATGAATATTAGACAGGGCAATAAACCACAGCATGGTTTCAGCTCCCTGTCGCTAGCTTACTCGACCGGTGAAGCAGTTACACTCGAGGAGGTAGAAAGGTTAGAGGGAGCACTATAAAATAATAACAGGCTCACCCTGCGACAACGGAGTGGAAGTAGCTGGCAAGTTCATCAGGAAGCTCGGCAAGGTCTGAAGGACCACAGGTGAGAGAGCCCCCTCTCTCTTTCTTAACTTCATCTGGGGCCAGATGTTGTGGTTCGGAACTTTCATCAGTCGGAGCATACATCCACGCCTCCCATCCGGGACACTCCGTCCAGTTCACAGCCGGGGTCGGCTATAGTTACGGCTTCTTCTTCAGCGTCTACCAAGCACACACGACCGCACCTTGGCTACGTGGCTTCTGATATTCATCAGCCTGCATCGCCGAGAAGGTCCACTCTTCGTCAGAGATACAGCGACTCGGATAGGGGGCTTAGGTCTGATCGAGGCTACCGGTCAGACACCCCTAAGCCATTGGCTCGAGGCTCTTCGCAAAGGAGACGTAGTTTCTCCTTCCGTAGGCCTCGCATTTACTACAGGTGAGGGTTAGGACCTCTATTGCTCAGCAGTTGACGGATGGTTATCAAGATTCGCATCAAACTGGATAACTATTACGGAAGACTAGTAACGGCTGTCTTTCCGAGAGAACCACAACTAACTTAATGTCTGTGATGAACATTGCTTCCGTCAAATCCTTGCATAAGAGTCTCTCCAATTGGAGGTAAAGGTTCTCTTGACAATGAAGGTAATTGAGGTTGTCGAGAATCAAGATTCTCTAGGATTCTATAGTCACCTGTTACTCATACCGAAGCTATAGAGCTCGTTCCAACCAATAATAGACTGGAGCTGGATAACAAGTTATCATAGCTCTAAAGTTTATTTATGGCTATCATTTAGTCAGTAAAAGCTAGCATTCTAGTAGTCAACTATGCTACAAACATAGATCTAAGGATCCATTCTTCCATGACCTGGTATATCCGGCATTCAGAAAGTACCTCCAAGCGATAGTATTTCAGTTCCGAGTGATGTGCTTCGGTCTGAAGATAGCGCCCTGGACTGTCACTCGAATAATGAACTCGGTAATGTCTCACAACAATCTTGTTCATCTGCTGTTATCTAGAGCAAAATTAGTCAGTTGTTATGCTCGCTTTTGTCTACTCTCAGACGCATTAACAGTGAGAAACTTTATGCGACTGATGGGGTTGTGCGGAGCGGCTACGCATCTTATTCAGATGGGTCACTTACACACATGTCCCCTCCAGTTATTCTTTAACCAGAACTGGAGTGTGAAGATGCATTCGTTCAAGACCAGTATTGTTTCAACGTATCTAGTAACAAAAGGTCCATATTGGGGCAGATATTCAGTGGTTAACTCAGGAGTTCCGATGCAACTGCCAGATCTGGTTTTCACGATTATGACGGGCGTGAGTCAATAGTTTGGGGCACGACCCTGAGTCCGACAGACTAGAAATGCAGGGGTCTTGGGACCCTCAGTTCCTGGAGGAACACATAAACATCAAGAATGATGTCAATATTGTTATTGCTACATCAATAGATTCACATTATTTGCAGACAGGCATGTTCAGATATTGTTGGACAACTTGATAGTAGTAGTGTACAAGCCTGAATATAAGCAACCTGTCATTTGCAAAATGAGGTCCCCAGACGGTGAATTTGCTGATGCTATCGTATACAGTGGGCCAATTTATCCTCTAGGTACATCTTTTTGTTTTGGCTTGAGATCTTGATTCAGACTGAGGTTCACAGAGGGTAAATTTTGTGATGCTACCCTGCTGTGCAGGGTAGCATCACCAAATTCACCCTCTAGGCACCTCATTTTGAAGATGACGGTCTGCTTATTTTCAGGCTTGGTTGCATACATCAGGAACCAGGGTGGCACCCATTCATTCCGTTATGATAACTAACGGAGAAGATTTTTCTATTTTATGTTCATATCTCTATCCGTCATATACCGGGTTGTCTGATCGTACTAGCAGACTTGCTCCTCGGAAAGGTCGCCTGCTTCATTTGCATTGGATGCTCAACAAGCGAGTATTTGAACAGTTTTGCTACCAGTGGGATCACCCATGATAGTTTAGTTTGCGACGCACTGGAACAATTAGTTACCGTCATTTGTGTCGCCATGCCCAAACCATTGAGCGCATGCAGTAGATGCTCTGCAGAATTCATGGGGATGAATGATAGGATACGCGTATCCTCCAATTAATTTGATTCAGTAGATTACGTTTAAGATTAAACAGTCTCGTTGTGAATCCTAGTAGTAGCACCTCTGTTGTTACAGAAACCTTGGATCAGTATTCTCAAGTGTCTGTTATGGTACGCTCCCCAGAAGCTTCCTCCTTGAGAGGGCCTTCTTTTGGGGGAAGTTTTTATTCTTCACGTCCTTCTCCGCCAATAGTGGCATAATGGAGTTGTTTAGACATGAGGGAACCATCGCGGTTCCTATATTATTTGATAACTGGCACATGAACAATTAAATAATGCGAGTGAGGAGATTTCGATATGACTTCGAATTCCCCCCCCCCCCCTCTCCCACTCACACACACTGCCTATGTGTTTAGAGGCAATTACCGGGCAAGGCGTAGTTTTCTTCCCGCAAGCCTCATATAATTTAATATATACATACTATGCATTTGGGTCATGTTCTATGGCGACCTCACCGCTTATTTAAAATCATCACAATTAAATTGCTACTCTTTGAGTACCTTGCAGACTGCATAACCAGTTAACTGGTATTCAGATGATTACATGCTAAATATAAATGCTCTCACGCATTATATTATTAGGCTAACGCTTTATTTTGTGGACCTTGATATAACCTATTTCGGGGGTGGTCTGTGTCGGAGCCTGTTAATCATACCTACATTCATTTCTAGATCCGGATTTCTATTATGTCAGTACTCAATTCGCATGTGTTTAAGATCGTAGATATCAGATAGTACACGTTGGAGAGTGTTGTTACTGGAATTTATTGTACAGAGGCCGCCTGCAGATTACCTAGGAAGTGTGTTTTCTCTTCAGGGATCGTTCAGTGTGGCTTGATTAGACATGTATGTTATATTTTATATCACCGGTTTTCGAAGTATCTGTGTACGCTATCTGCAGTGTATGTTTATGTAGCGGGCAATATTAATTACCAGGATCATCGCTATAGCCTTAACTTCTGAAGTGGTGTTAAGCACCATTTATTAATCATGTATATGAATTAATACCTGAGTGCCTGTTGTTTTTTGGTACCGCTCTTGATTCCAGAGCTCTCCCCTCTTTCTTTTGAAGATTCCTTCAAAAGAAGGGGGGGGGGGGGGATTCTTACCTGTTCTCTGGCTTTAAAAGTATGTAACTATGAAGGAAGCTGTTTTATCCGTAATTATATCCTGCATACAGCTGAAGTGTTATTGCATGGCGTATGTTTGTGGGGGATTTTCACTCATTCTCAGATATGCCATCCTAATTTTGGGGGCTTAATCCGGACTAGCCTTAAAAATTTGGAACTTGTTACATTCTGTGTAGCATTGTTTTCATGCTTACAATAAGGAATTACATAAATTGGGCTCCTTATTTAGAATATGTCTCCTCTATTATTGTATAGAGAGACATACATGTAATTCCTAATTATTCTAATTTCCTTTCATCATGGATTGCAGGATTGGAACTATTTCGGAAGTCCTAGGCCCTCCACCTTTTTACTATTCAGCTAAGTCTGGGCCATTGGTTGTTGTGTAAAAATATGATAAATTTATAGTAATTTGTATATTTTTATACTTACATTGGCCCAGACGGGGATGGCCCTCCCATGAGTGGGCACTCATACCTCCCCGCTGAATTATTATGTAATACTCTCTTTTACAAAGAATAATGTTGGCGTCAATTCCGGTCACTTCCTGGCATCTGCACATGCGTGGATAGTAAATGTATGGAGGACCAGATAGGATTTTTAATTTTCGGTTTTGCATGCAAATTTTGGGGATATTGGGGGGGGGGGGGGCAAAATTTTTGTTTGGCCCTCGATATTTTGATGTTAGCACCAGCTAAGTCTGGGCCATTGGTAAGTATAAAAATATACAAATTACTATAAATTTATCATTTTCAAGCAGAACTTAAAATGAAGGAAACACAGTTTGATGGTAGGTAACACATTTACAAGCAGAACTTAAAATGAAGGAAACACAGTTTGATGGTAGGTAACACACATTTACAAGCAGAACATAAAACGAAGGTAACACAGGTTGATGGTAGGTAACACACATTTACAAGCAGAACTTAAAACAAAGGTAACACAGGTTGATGGTAGGTAACACACAATCACAAGCAGAACTTGAAAATGAAGGCAACAGAGTTTGATGGAAGGTAACACACATCTACAAGCAGAATTTAAAATAAAGGCAACACAGTTTGAGGTAACACACATTTACAAGCGGAACTTAAAACGATGGCAACACAGTTTGATGGTAGGTAACACACATTTACAAGCGGAACTTAAAACAATGGCAACACAGTTTGATGGTAGGTAACACACATTTACAAGCAGAACTTAAAACGATGGCAACACAGTTTGATGGTAGGTAACACACACATACAAGCAGAACTTAAAATGAAGGCAACACAGTTTGGTGATATGTAACACACATTTACAAGCAGAACTTGAAATTGAAGGTAACACAGTTTGACGATAGGTAACATGCATTTACAAACAGAACTTCAAACAAAGGCAACACAATTTGATGGTAGGTGTCACATTTACAAGCAGAACTTAAAAAAAAGGCTACACAGTTTGGTGGTAGGTGTCACATATTTACAAGCAGAACTTAAAATAAAGGCATCACAGTTTGGTGGAAGGTAACACATATCTACTAGCAGAATTTAAATGAAGGCAACACAGTTTGATGGTAGGTAACACACATTTACATGCAGAACTTAAAATGTAGGCAACAGAGTTTGGTGGTAGGTGTCACACATCTACAAGCAGAACTTAAAACTTAGGCAACACAGTTTGGTGATATGTGTCACACATTTACAAGCAGAACATAAAATAAAGGCAACACAGTTTGGTGGTAGGTGTCATGTATTTACAAGCAGAATTTAAAATGAAAGCAAAAAAGTTTGTTGGTAGGTGTCACATATTTACAAGCAGGCAACACAGTTTGGTTGTAAGAGTCAATATTTACAAGCAGAACTTAAAATGAAGCCAACACAGTTTGGTGATAGCTGTCACATATTTACAAGCAGGACATAAAATAAATGCAACACAGTTTGGTGGTAGGTGTCACATTTACAAGCAGGACTTGAAATGAAGGCAACACAGCTTTATGATAGGTTACATGTATTATGCTCTCTTGAAGTTTCTTGTGAAATAGTAGTATAATGTAGAAATTCCTTGAAAGTTCTCAATTTCAGATATAAATTTTCAATGTTGTGACAAGAGATGGAAGATTGTGGAATTCACATTGTGATTTCGGTTTGTTATTTTCATTGAAAAAATGTGGTGTCAGTTGTTAATGGGCATATAGCATTATATTCTTGAAACGTTACTTAACAGGAAAAAAAATTAATGTCCGAGGGTTGTCTCACAAACAGCCCCCCTCCCCCTCCCCCAAGATCTGCAAAGGAAACTGATAACTGCTCCCCCTATTGCAGTCACAGGATATTTGTTTAAC